>LPNX010512151.1:615391-634601 GCA_001517045.1 Pseudotsuga menziesii | reverse complement strand
TAGATAGATCTGTGGAATCGATCAGACATTGGAACAACTCTTTTCCGGTAGTAACAATATTCCACAGAGAAATCACTTCAATAATTTCCGTGAATTTACCCTCCGTGAATTTACCCACACACCTGCAAACGCCAAATCCACCAGTCCTCGGAAGTCATGGATCTGCTGACTGTTTTAATTATAAATAACATAATAATAAAATATAATAAATGCTGATGTCATAATAGCCACGTGTCAAGTGAAAACCAGATACCAAACTCCAAGGCTGACATCATTTTTTATTGGCCAATTAGAAGTTGACAAAATAGCTAATACACATATTTTTATTAAAATTTAAAATATTTAAAAATTGCTATTTTTCATATTACAAAGTTAAACTTTGATTAGAGATTTTAATCTTTTAAATATGCACCAATATGCACCAAGTAATACCAAAAGTCAAAGGGGTTTGAATTCAAACGATTACAATATACCTGTTGAGGCAGGTATAATAATAAATATCATCATCAATCTCGTGAATGAATATCATCATCAATCTCGTGAATGGTAATGTCTTTATGTTAATTTTTATTTATTTTATATATATAAAAAAACAAGTTTATTTAAAAAACACAAATTTATTTAAAATAAAACAATATCATCATGAATCTTGTGAATGATAATGTCTTCATGTTATTTTTTATTTTTTATTTATATATATAAAAAATTAAGTTTATATTAAAAACACAAATTTATTTAAAATAAAACAATGATACAATTGTTTTAGATTCCATATATTATTTCATATATATATATATATATATATATATATATATATATATTTAACATCATACAAAAATTCATAAAATTAATTTACACTTAACTTTAATGAAATTAAAATTAACTATAAAAGTATACTCATATTAGAAGTATGATTATATTAAAGATCAAAATGTGAAAAGTTAATGGTTTTATCTTAATGGAATTCACTAAATAATTTTCAATTCAAAGGGGTGTGAGGAGCAAGGAAAATTACAAGGATTCATAATTTTCTTAAAATGTAAAAACATTGGAAAATCTTATTAATTCTTAAATTTGCAACCATAAAATATTTGGTCCATTTTTTTATAAAAATATTTAGATTTCTAAGGACTTCTTATAGTTTAGACAATTTTGGCTATTTTTAGACTAAAAAAAAATTATACCATGTAGTTTGGGTGAATCAGTATAGAAAAAATGGAAATTAGGGAATCTTTTATGGGAAAAAATTTGAAATCTAACCCATGGACTAAATTTCGTCCCTAAAATTTTCCTTAAAAGAAGCAATCGATCAAGTTGATTCCCATTACGCCATCCAAATTATATCTAGTTTCTATATGTACACTTATTTATTTTGGTTAATAACAACATTTTCAAATTTATACACATGTAGGATTAATTGTGCAAAGAATGCAAACCTACCAAAGGTATTCCCATACCAAACATATATAAACATGTATTATACAAAGGCAAAAGACTCAATCGTGGAATGTTGTGGGTTTTTCAAAGGATACATAGAAAATAATGTTGATAGATTTTGCACTACAATAAAATTATAAAGGGGGCATTACATCCAAATGGATACATAAGTTGGGGTTTCCTTCCCATCACACAACCCTACTCGAGTGTGGTATAAATATTGTAGGGTTAAGAGAAGCATGCAGATATATTGTGGTCATCAATGACTATTTAAGTATATAAATTTGATTATAACTAAAATTGTTTTATGATATTACGAAGTACAGTTATATGTAATTTATAATGGAGAAAGACCTTTAAGGTCTATGTAAATGTGATTGCATTATACTATAAAATGCGATTGCATTATTCGAATTAAATCATCATTCGTGTCAATAAGAAAAATGTTAAGCTTTAGTAAGAGGCATACCCATTTAATGAAATTTTATTATTTTGAGTTAGAGTTCAATTGCGGATATCCCATAGATCAGAAAGAATACGAAGATGAAGATGATATAATGCTATCATAAAACAATTGGTCACGAGAATAAATTAGATTATACATAATTTATTATTATTATTTGTTATAATATCTCATGTTAATCAACTTACAAACACATAATCAAAATATTTGTAGTTAACATTTGTAATGTTTTCTAACGTATCAGCAATATGCATAATAAATATCATCACGAATCTTATGAATGATAATGTCCTTTCTATCATATATATAAACGTTTATATTAAAAACAAAAATTTATTTAAAATAAAACAATGATGATGGACTCATGTTTTGGATTCTATATATCATTTCATTATCCAACCCATGTTTTTTATAAATCTTTTTCTAATATTATAAATCTTTTTATTATTATAAAATCTTAATTTATTATTATTATTATAAATATTTTTTTATTAAAATATTTTTTCAAATAAACAAAATAGACTACCTCTCTTGTGTCCAACAACACAAATATTTGTGTGTGTGTATAAACTTGAGAGAGGATAGGATATCCATTGATTCTAGCATGGACTATGCATGGACTTGGAAATATACATACACATTTAAAGGACACCAACTTTCACTCAAACCCTCAACCATAACATTGTTGACACAGATCCGTCGAAAGGGGTTCACACTCTGTCGACACCCTTAACAACACAAATCTTCGTGTGTGTGTATAAACTTGAGAGAGGATAGGATATCCATTGATTCTAGCATGGACTATGTATGGAATTGGAAATATGCATACACATTTAAAGGACACCAACTTTCACTCAAACCCTCAACCATAACACTGTTGACACAGATCTGTTGAAAGGGGTTCACACTATGTCGACACCCTTAACTCAACGATCTCCCTAAGCACCGTCCCAGATAGGTTTTACCTTGTCCAGCAACACCTACGAAGCAGATGAAGTCTCACCCAAGTTGATCGAGGGAGAACTGTCAAAACCACGTTTCCCCAGTAAGAAGGAGGGTTTGTGCATCTATTGTTCTACTAATGCAACATCATTCACAGATCTAGACAAGGTTTTATTATTACTTATGCACACTGTAAACCATTATATCGCATCAAAACATTAAATTATAGCCGTATGTTTTACTCGCGAACAGGTCGATCACCATGACATTATTCATAACATAGAAACATTACATCATTAAGAATTAGACATATTGCAGTATCAATTCATTTAGATCACATCATTTAACATAGATAAAAGCAGAGAAAAACAAGACATAGAAACAAAGTATTTCCATCAACATCCACCATATCATATTACTTCCGCATCAAAACAGGTTCCCATAAAACATCTTCATAGTCACAACAAAACAAAAATCAATCTTCTGCAGAGGTTAAGAAGATCATACAATCAAGTTCTCAATTCAACATTCATCTCTTCATTGACTAAGATCGGTTAAATCTTCCTACTACATTCCTACTTCTATTTATAGGCTTGCCCCTTTTACAAAATGGTCCACTTTGATAATATTTCTAACTAATTCGGGCTAAAACTACAAAATCATGACCAAAAAATACAAAACTATGACCAAGCCGACTCTTTGTCGACTTTTCTACCTTGCACGCCATCCTTGGTCTTTGCGCATCATCTTCGGTATTACACATCATCCTTGGTGTTGCATAGCTTGTCTTCATCAAAATCGCCTACTAACAGGTCCCCAACAAAATCTTGTGGCTTTCCCTTGATCCACGTCAACTGGAAATAATGTATTCATTTGTTTTCACTTTGAATTCTTCATACTGCCATTTGGCTTCTTTCACTTTAGCCTTCACCTTGTTGCTAATCCCCATGCAGTCTTTGACATCCTGCTCTGATGGATGGTCGACGATCTTAGCCGTCACCTCTTTTCGACTCTCCAGCACTTCTTGAAGTGTGTTGAATGCCCTCATTGATAACTGCTTGCCAACATCCTGGAACTCCTCAAGCTGAGCTGTGCGACACTGTTGACGCTCCCGTGCCTTCGTTACGTGCAGCTGCAAGGTCTTTAACTCTGCTGTTATGGTGACTTGTATGACTGGGGGCAACGTTCTAAGTGATGTCCTCATTGCAACCAACTGATATTTCGTTTCCTCATTCCTCATCGTGGAGCCCTTAGCTCCCGTTGTTGATGGTCTTGCTTTCTCTCCAGCTTCCACTTCTGCTCTACGCGAGGTTCTGGTGTTCCTCTTCTTCCGCGTCGGTGACTTGGGTCGATTGGCCCCTCTCTTATTCCATGTAACCTATGATGATCCCAATGGCATGCTGGCCACCTCTTCCTCAATTGGTACTCCAATTACTGGAGAATCCCTGATACTTCCACTCAAAATCTCTTATGCCATGACCGCACTCTGAATTACTCACAACTTCTCAACAATGCTCTGCTATCGCTCTCTGTGCTTACTGCTTTATGTACTCAACAAACACAATGGTTCCTTCATCCACATCCCGCCAATTATTATAGCACGAGATCACCTATGTGAAATATTTCTTAATAATCACCACCAAATCCGCCACTTATCACCCAAATCCGCCACTGATCCTCCCGGTCCAACGGTCAGATTTTCCATAAATACGTGTCTCGTCCAACGCCGCCGCCACTTAACCAGTTTAACTGTTGCATTAACTACCCAATTTGACTCTATCATATCCCCACGAACATTGCCAAACTGCTTCCTAACTATGACCTCAACACCGTTGCTTGCGTTGCCACTGGCTTCCAGTGCGCCAACCTCCTCAGTAACACCTCATGCATTTTTTCTTCTTCTGCGCAATCCATCAAGCATCACGTCGCATCGGGACCTCCCTGTAGGGTTTGAGATGGCTTCCATTTACTAAATTAGGAAACATTGCACCATCCAACTATTGCAACTGTACTGCACCTCCATCGGTAATGAAATTGATTATATAAGGACCTAACCAATGCATTTGCAACTTACCTAGATGTTTCACAAACTTACTGTCATATAGAAACACCATGTCGCCTTGATGAAAGTGCTTGTTCTTGATGTGTCGATCATGCCATTCTTTCTAGTGATCCTTCTCAACACGCTGATGAAATCCTGTGATGAATCGATCCTCTTCTAGTTGCACCAACTGAGCCAGGCATTCTTCTAGCGCTCCTTCGTTGTTTATCCCTGTCGTTGCTGCGATGCGCAAATTTTGAACAATATATTCCATTAGCATCACTGATTCCTTCCCATACACCAATTTGAATGGTGTATGTCTTGTCAACATCTGGAAACTAGTATGATAATCCCATAAGATTGCCATAATATTCAAATCCCAATCATCGCGGTTTTCATTGCATACCTTTGTGAGTGCATGCTCCAACACCTTATTGAATGCTTCGACCGTCCCATTATCTTGCGGATGATAGGGAGTTCTCTTCTTGTGCTGAATCTATGTAACACCTCGGTTTTGACCCCGTTTACATTAAATGCATATGATGTATATATTGTAATTAATCGTGGTGTGGAGCTAAAGGTAAAATCCCCACAATCAATTTAGCGTTTTATGTTTCGGCGATTAAAATCGTTGTCGATGGTATTTTGTGCTAAGTTTGCACATTATAATTTTGGATCATCATGTAAATATGCAATTAATTAAAAACCCACAACCAACTATGTCAATGCAACAATAATGAGAAGGGCCATGATTTCCTAAGGATAAGGGGGGGAATATTCAAACCTTTAGGCCAATGGGGAAAAGCCAAATGTCAGAGGGAGAACCCATCAAACTGTCAACTACCTTTCTTGTCTCATTCACCCAATCATTTATTACTGCCAGAAATTGGTTGGGTTGGTTATTGCATGGGATGGGCAAGGTATGACAACCCAAATTCGAATTGGAGAAGCCATTAATTTTTGGGAAACGCATTTTGACTCCTTGGGCAAGCAAAACCCCAAAAACGTAGGCCATTCTACCATGCTTTCATGTTTTCATGTTTTACTCACCATTTTTCCTTCACGTGAGCTCTCTCACGCATCCAGAACTTCCTGTGTGTGAAATCATTCACGTTTTTTGTCTTCCCCATGATTTTGGAGCTTCTGGGATTATCCATTGACATTTTTTGCTGATGTTCTCACCACCCAGTTGGAGATAACCCGTTCTATTGATTGCACAACGATTGGTAGAGGAGAGCTCCACGATTTTGGGAGTTGTTGAGTCTGTTTTCGCCACGTTAGGGCCAAAACGTCTTTAAAAATTGAATTGTTGCTACGGGCTGTCTTTTACCCTCTTAGGAAGTTCATTTTTGTTGGCCAACCATTTTTCCCCAATCCAGAGCTGTGCATCTCGCTGTGTATACCTCTACTGTTTTGATTTGAATTGTTTTTAGAGTGGAAATGGGGTCTGAGCTTGCTTGACAAACCTAGTGTGTGCAGGAGCCTCACATACAGAGCTAGAGGGATGACTTTCTTCTCTGTACCCCCTGAATAGCACTGGAAGGGAAGGCATGGCCCAAGGGACTCCATAGCAGAGAAGGGGATGCTTCCTTGTGTTGGGTGTGTGTAGAAGTCTTAGAAGTCAGGCTAGTTCTGGTGCAGGTGTCCATGGATCTTGGATTGAGCTCACTAGCTTAGCAACCAACCTTTCCAGCTCCTTGTTAGCCTGATAAACCCAATTATGTTGGCTTGGCTGAGTTTTGTGTATGCTTGGCTACGCATGAGCCTACTAGTTTCCCCTTTTTTTTTATGGAATCATGCCCAGCTCAAGGGTGGCAATGTTGCTGAGTGATTGATGAGCACACTGGCCTATGGTTGGGTGGAACGTTGTAGCGATGTAGCTAGTTGCTGGACAAGCTTCTTCTAAGACAAGTCACTCTTGTTTGTTTTATCTCTGCATATGTATATGTGATTATGATTTAATATGAATATGTTAAATGCTATGAATGAATGAATGTGCTTCCACTGTTTGATAGTAATTTATGCATCTGTGCATGTTTATTTCCAATGCATTATATTTTAGGTTCATGGGGCGTAGTTTCCCGACTTCATAGCGGTTAGTCGCATCCTCTTCGTCGGTTAAAGGGGTGGGGATGCGAGAGATTGGTATCAGAGCTTTAGGTTGCAGTATTGGGCCTCTATGGGCCAAGAAAACTCAGCTAATAGAGAGGTGAGTAACTTCTGTTGAACCCAGCAGCAGAGAAGGAAAATTCGGAAAATTTCTCTAAGTATGGGATATTCCCCATGTCGGTTGAGTTCGTATGAATGGAGCCACAACGACGGCCGCGTTCCTAGAGAAAGAACCGCAACAATGGCCGTGTTGTATCTTTTTTTACCTGAGCGACGGGCGGTTATTTATAGTTTGAGCTGCAGTGGCAGCATCAAACAGAAGTAGGAGCCTCTATAGCAGCTAAGTCTCCCGAAGCGAGCCGACATAGTGGGTGGAAATCGTTCTATGAGCCGCAGCGTCGACTGGGTCCCAAGGAGATGGCTGCAACGTTGGCGGGAAAAAGAGGAAAATTTCTCCTCGGAAGACATTTTCTCAAAATATTCTAAGTGTTGGGTGGTGGCAGAAAGTTGAATTCCGAGCCGCAACGGCGGCAGACAGGAGATGAAATTCGATCCGCTACGCGGCGGGTGTAAGTTTGACTCAGAGCCGATGTGTGGCGAAATGAAGTTAGAGTTTGGGCCGCAGAAGAAAATTTTCAGAAATTTTTCTAAGTGTGTAGTTGGTGGCCGAAAGACAATGACTGAGCCAATGAAGTAGCTGGAAACCAAACTTCGAGTTGCAACGACAACGGGCGAAAGAAAAGAATCGAGCCGATACACGGCGGACGGAAGTTGATGATCGGGCCGCTACGACGGACGAAAATTAGAGTTCGAGCCGCAATGACAGCTGGCGAAGAATGAAGTTCGAGCCGATGCACGGCGTAGAAAAGATGGAAACAGAGCTGACATAGTGGCGGCTAGAAAACGAAGAACGAGCTGCAACAACGGCTGGAAACCGAAAGTTGAGTTGCTATGGCGACGGTCTACAAATGAAGATCGAGCCGCTACAACGGCAGATGGAAGTTGGGGATCGAGCTGCTGTAGTGGGTGAAAGTTAAAAATATTTCTGATGTAGCGGGTAAAAGTTAAAAATATTTTTGATGCAGTGGGTGAAAATTTTGAAAATTTGGCTGAAATTGAGAAATTTAACAGGGTTTTTCAGTGGGATTTTAGGGGCCTGAAGGGTGAAAAATGGCAGCTTGTTTATGCACCAGATTGCGCTAAATTGATGTATTTACAAAAAAGAAAAAACAAGGGCGCTTCCCTTGACCCTCCCTGCAGTGGCGGAAGCCACAAGGGGGAAATACCCCTTGATCCCTGCCCCCCCCTTCAGACAGTTGTTTTGTGAAAAGAAAATTCTGTGTTTTGGGAAAGTTTTCAATGTATGATTTTTCCAAGTGAAGGTAAGTAATGTATGATTCATGTGAATGTTTTGCAGCTAACAAATTTGGTTTATTAACACATTTTTCAGAATTATAGTTGCCTTCAAGAGGGCAGCATTCCACATAGTGCAGAACAATAAAGTTGGATTTTGGTTCAGCCATGAGAACCTACAGCATGAATGATGCACAGGATCCCTATGAACATGAGGAAGATGTTATGGGTGAAAACATCCGAGTTGGAAATACTGAGACAGAGTCTAATGGGAGGATATTTGAAGACACTCCCCCAGATTTTGCAGCCACCATGAGAAGCCTAAGGGTGGAGATGCAAAGTTACATGGCAGATAATGAAAGACTGGTTAAGGCTCAGGAAGAGAAAAATCAGTTGAATGTAGCCATGCTGCAAATCTTGACGGACATCTAGAAGCAGATGAACTCTGGGACCAGACCGTAAGACTGGAAGGTAGTAAGAGCAGTACCAGAAGGAGGATGAGATCTCTTAGTGGGTCATATGGCTCTGATGGACCCACTAGTGATTCAAGTTCTTCTTCTCTCAAGAATGAGAGGAAGAGGCGTCACAAGAGCCATTCATGTGATGAATTTAAGAAGGAAAGGCCTCCTACCTTTAATGGTGATCCAAAGAATGGACAAGAAGCCGAAGCTTGGCTTCTTGGAATGAGGAAATATTTCCAAGTACAAGACTATTCCGGAAATATGAAGGCTAGAGTAGCCATATTCAATTTGATTGGAAGAACATCCATATGGTGGGAGCACTTCAGGTAGGTAAATAATATCAATGAAAGAAATATTGTATGGAAGCATTTCCGAAAGTACTTCAAGCAGAAGTACCTTTCTGACATGTACTATGATGATAAGATTAAAGAGTTCCATGAGTTGAGATTGGGATAGCAGACCATGGAAGAATATGCAAATAAGTTCTTGGAACTTTTGAGGTATGTCAGGTACATCAAAGATGAAAAAGTGAAGATCCACCGTTTCCTGAGTGGATTGCCTCAGTCTTACAAGGACAAGATTGAGTTTTATGAACCTAGAACTCTTGAAGAAGCAATAAGGAAGGATAAGTATTGATATGAGCAAAGAAAAGGAAAACCTGATTATCATAAGACATGGAAGGCCGAGAAGAACAAGAAGTATGACCAAAGGAAGAAAGGTTTTAAACCTTCTAACTTTAGGAATCAACAGAAGCAGCCATCCCAAGTTGAGAAGCAGCCAGCTAGAGTGGTGGGAGAAAGGCCCGGAGAACAACAACAGAACAGAGGACCACTCCAATGTTGGAAATGTAGAGGGCCCCACATGCGCATTAATTGTCCACTTGAGAATGAGAGTGCAAGGCCAACTTACCACATTCAAGAGGTAGAAACAGTGGGTCAAGTAGCAAGAGCCGTCCCTAGGATCTATGGAGCACTGGAGGACCGCCAGGTAGATCACCAGTCAACTGTGGTTGAAGTTGCAGGTAATATTGTTGAGCAATCTGTTTCTATTTTGATTGACCTTGGTTCTACTCACAATTACATTACCCCTAGAGTAGTGGAGATTTGTGCTTTTAAGAAAGTAAAGCATAGGAAATCTTGGTTAGTTCAGCTAGCCACTGGAACTAAGAGGAAGGTTAGTGAAGTGGTAGAGAAATGTCCACTGGTTATGATTGGATTGGTCACTTGTGTAGATATGAATGTTCTACCACTTGGTTCCTATGATGTTCTCATTGGAATGGATTGGTTAGAAGCTCACAGGGTAAAGCTTGACTGTTATAATAAGACTTTTGAATGCATGGATGAAGAAGGGAACCCAAGAGTTGTGAAAGGCATTTCAAAGGTGATTTCAGTAAGGAAGGTTTCAACAATGCATATGAAGAAGTTATGTAGGAAGGGTTTCCAGTTGTATGTGGATCATATTTTGGAGGCAACAGAGGATGCAACTCCTAGGTTGGAGGACTTTTATGTGTTGCAGGAATTCAGGGATGTGTTTCCTGATGAGATTCCAGGCCTTCCTCCAAAGAGGGACATTGATTTCACAATTGAACTTGTTCCAGGAGAAACACTAGTGTCCAAGACACCCTACAGGATGAGCACACCAAAAATTCTAGAGCTGAAGATGCAACTGCAAGAGTTGTTGGAGAAGAAGTATATCAGGAAGAGCGTGTCTCCTTGGGGAGCACCAGTTCTGTTTGTGAAAAAGAAAGATGGTACACTCAGGTTGTGTATTGATTACAGACAGCTGAACAAAGTCACGGTGAAGAACAAATGCCCTTTGCCTAGGATTGATGACCTCTTTGATCAAATGAGAGGAGCAAAGGAATTTTCCAAGGTTGACTTGAGGTCTGGTTACCACCAGGTGAGAATCAAGGATGAAGAAATTCATAAGACAACCTTCAGGACAAGGTATGGACATTATGAGTTTGTAGTGGTACCATTCGGTATCACAAATGCACCAGCTTCATTTATGTTCCTTATGAATAGTGTCTTTAGCAGGTATTTGGACAAGTTTGTTCTTGTTTTCCTTGATGACATTCTTATCTATTCTAAGAATGTCGAGGAAGAGCATGAAGAAAATATGAGATTGACCTTACAATTGCTCAGGGAGCATCAGTTGTAGGCAAAGTTGAGTAAGTGTGAATTTTACAGAGATAGGATTAATTATTTGGGTCACATTATCTCAGATGAGGGCATATCTATAGACCCTAAGAAAATTGAGGCCATTATGAATTGGCCTACTCCAAGAAATGTGACAGATGTAAGATCTTTTATGAGACTTGCAGGATACTACAGGAGATTCATTGAAGGATTATCCAAGGCTGCACATCCAGTTACTTCTTTTCAAAAGAAGGGAATAAATTTTGAATGGACACCGAGGTGTGAAGAAAGCTTCTAGCAATTGAAGAATCTTCTCACAAGTGCACCAGTCTTGAAGATTGCAGATCTGGAAAAAGATTTTGTGGTGTGTACTGATGCATGCGGTCAAGGACTTGGAGGAGTCCTTATGCAAGAAAACCATGTGATATGTTATGAGTCAAGAAAGCTGAAGGAGCATGAGAAGAACTATGCCACTCATGATCTGGAGCTGGCAGCCATAGTACATGCTCTCAAGATGTGGAGGCATTACTTGATGGGTAGAAGATTTGAACTAAGGACAAACCATTGTGGTCTGAAGTATTTGTTTGATCAACCTACTCTAAATGCTAGGTAAGCTAGATGGTTGGAGTTTTTATGTGAGTTTGATTTCGAAATCAAGCACATAAAAGGAAAAGAGAATAAGGTAGCCGATGCACTCAATAGGAAGGTGTAGGAAATGCATGTGGCATCCATTAGTATTTTCCAGTCGAATTTGAGGCAGCAAATTGTTAATCATATTGCTGGAGATGAGTTGTATAAGCAGGTAAAAGACAAATTGCAACAACAAAGTCTTGAGAAGAGGTATGAGGGATATAAATTGGAAGAATATGGATTTCTTACTTATAAGAACAGAGTCTATATTCCAAATGTAGCAGATTTGAGGAGAATGGTTATGGACAAGATCCACCAAGATCCATATTCTGGTCACCTAGGATATCAAAAGACAATTGGTACAGCTAGAAAGCAGTATTTTTGGCTAGGAATGAAAAAGGACATGGCTGAATATATTTCAAGGTGCATGAGATGTCCGCATGTGAAGGTTGAACATCAACACCCAACAGGTTTGTTGCAGCCTTTGCTAGTTCCAGAATGGAAATGGGAAGTTATTTCCATGAATTTTATTACAAGATTGCCAATGAATTGGAGACAACATGATTCCATCATGGTTGTGGTGGACAAGTTAACAAAGGAAGCACATTTTATACCGGTTAAGTCTACGCACAAGATTGATGACATTGCAAAAATATTCATGAAGGAGATTTTCAAATTGCATGGATTGCCTAAGGCAATAATCTCTGACAAAGATGTCAAGTTCACTTCCAATTTTTGGAAGGGGTTGTTTGCAGATTTGGGTACCAAGTTGAATTTCAACACTACATACCATCCTCAGACTGATGGGCAGACAGAGAGGGTGAATCAAGTGCTTGAAGACATGCTTTGCATGTATGTGATGGACAAACCAACAAAGTGGGAAGATTACTTACACTTGGTAGAGTTTGCATATAATAAAGGACAGTAAGCATCCTTGGGGATGAGTCCATATGAAGCTTTGTATGGTAGAAGGTGTAGGACACCAGTGACTTGGGATAATCCAGTGAACAGGGTTGTGCTTGGTCTAGAATTGCTCAAGGAGATGGAGCAAGAGGTTGTAAAGATTAGGAAAAATCTAAAAGCAACTCAGGACAGACAGAAAAGGTATGCAGATAAGCATAGGGTGAATAAAGAGTTCAATGTTGGGGATCATGTTTACCTCAAAGTGAGGGAAAAGAAGAGTTCCTTGAATCTTGGAAGTTGTTCCAAGCTGTCACCTAGATATTGTGGTCCGTTTCAAGTGCTTGAAAGAATAGGGCCAGTTGCATATAGACTTGCATTGCTTGCTAGCACTAGAGCTCATAATTTTTTTCATGTTTCTTTGCTTAAGAAATATGTACATGATCCTAACCATGTGATAAATTGGGATGTGATTCAGGTGGAACCCGAGGGAGAGTTCCAAATCGAGCCAATGCGCATCCTCGAGAGGAAGGTCACAATGCTTCGAAACCGATCCATAGGGCATGTAAAGGTGCAATGAGAGCACTACAGTCCCAAAGAGGCTACATGGGAGCTGGAGGATGCCATGCGATTGGCACATCCATTTTTGTTCAATTCTACAGAACACTGAGGTGATGCCAGTGTAGCATTTTGTTCAAATTTTGCACAGCACTGAGGACATTGCTATTGAAGTGGGAGGGGAATGCAACACCCTGGTTTTGACCCCATTTACATTAAATGCATATGATGTATATATTGTAATTAATCATGGTGTGGAGCTAAAGGCAAAAGCCCCGCCATCGATTTTGCATTTTATGTTTCAACGATTAAAATCGTTGTCGATGGTATTTTGTGCTAAGTCAACACAATATAATTTTGGATCATCATGTAATAATGCAATTAATTAAAAACCCACAACCAACAATGTCAATGAAACAATAATGATAAGGGGCATGATTTTTTAAGGATAAGGGGGGGAATATTCAAACCTTTAGGCCAATGGGGAAAAGCCAAATGTCAGAGGGAGAACCCATCAAGCTGTCAACTACCTTTCTTGTCTCATTCACCCAATCATTTATTACTGCGAGAAATTGGTTGGGTTGGTTATTTCATGGGATGGGTAAGGTATGAAAACCCATATTCGAATTGGAGAAGCCATCAGTTTTTGGGAAATGCGTTTTGACTCCTTGGGCAAGCAAAAACCCAAAAACGTAGGCCATTCTACCATGCTTTCACGTTTTCATGTTTTCCTCACCATGTTTCCTTCATGTGAGCTCTCTCAGGCATCCAGAACTTCCTGTGTGTGAAATCATTCACGTTTTTTGTCTTCCCCACGATTTTGGAGCTCCTGGGATTATCCATTGACGTTTTTCTGTTGTTGTTCTCACCACCCGGTTGGAGAGAACCCTTTTTATTGATTACACAACGATTGGTAGAGGATATCCCCATGATTTTGGGAGTTGTTGAGTCCATTTTGGCCACGTTAGGGCCAAAACGTCTCTAAAAATTGAATTGTTGCTACGGGCTGTCTTTTACCCTCTTGGTAATTTTGTTTTTGTTTCCCAACCATTTTTCCCCAATCCAGAACTGTTCATCTCAATATGTATACCTATGTTGTTTTGATTTGAACTATTTTTAGAGTGGAAATGGGGTCTGAGCTTGCTTGACAAACCTAGTGTGTGCAGGAGCCTCACAGACAAAGCTAGAGGGTTGACTTTCTTCTTTGCACCCCCTTAATAGAACTGGAAGGGAAGGCATGACCCAAGGGAATGTATAGCAGATAAGGGGATGCTTCCTTGTGTTGGGTGTGTGTATATGTCTTAGAAGTCAGGCTAGTTCTGGTGTAGGTGTCCATGGCTCTTGGATTGAGCTCACTAGCTTAGCAACCAACCTTTCCAACTCCCTGTTAACCTGATAAACCCAACTGTGTTGGCTTGGCTGTGTTTTGTGTATGCTTGGCTACGCGTGAGCCTGATAGTTTCCCCTTATTCCTTGTGGAATCATGCCCAGCTTGGGGGTGGCAGTGATGCTGAGTGATTGATGAGCACACTGGCCTATGGTTGGGTGGAATGTTGCAGCGACATAGTTGGTTGCGGGACAAGCTTCTTCTAAGATAAATATTCTTGTCTGTTTTATCTCTGCATATGTATATGTGATTATGATTTAATATGAACATGTTAAATGCTATGAATGAATGAATGTGCTTCCACTGTTTGATAGTAATTTATGCATCTGTGTATGTTTATTTCCAATGCATTGTATTTTATGTTCATGGGGCTTAGTTTCCCAGCTTCATAGCAGTTAGTCGCGTCCTCTTCGCTGGTTAGAGGGGTGGGACGTGACAATTTGGAACTCTTCTGTCAGCGCATTGATAGTGCGATTGATGAAGTGACTTCCTTGATCGCTCATCAAGATATTTAGACAACCAAATCAAGTGACCACATTGTCGAATAGAAATCACATTGCATCGCAGCTGTGCAATCTGCCACTGGTGAGAATTACCCCCATCTTGTCAAATAATTTGTCGTTGTGATGATATACTGCACACCAGTCCTTTTTCCTAGTGGATTGATTGGTCCCACAAAATCCAATACCCATTTATCAAACGAATGCAGCGTTACCCAAGGTACCAAGGGAATCTCATCCCTTCATGATGGCTTCCCCGTTCTTTGGAAAACATCTAAATTCTTCACATAATCAGCCACATCACCATGTAGGGTTAGCCACCATAGTCCTGCGTGAAGTACCTTCCTGGAATTTGCATAACCTCCATAGTGTCCCCTTACAACCCCTCATGTTCTCTCACCAATACCCTTTCCTTCTAATGCGGTAGGACACATCGACGTAAGATTTCAACAGTTCCCATATTATAGAGCTCTCCAACAATCAATTGAAAATACGCAACTTGAACAACCAATTGCTTCTTATAATTTGTGGTGAACCCCTCTGGTGCCACTCATGTCACTAAAAACTGAGCTATTTGCTCATAATAATCATCAACCATTCCAACCTTGAATAGTTGCGCATCAGGTAACCCATCCTTGATGTTCGTCGATTCTTCACCTGTCTCAATTTGAAACAAATGGTCTGGTCTTGCATTCAAGTGTCCTGGCTTCACAATGATTTCAAAGTGAAACTCTTGGAAGAGGATCATCCAATGACATATATTCCCCCCAACACGGGCTTAATCACCAGGTGTTTCAATGCAGAACGATCAATGAACATCTTGAAATTTCCTCCCAACAGATAGTGTTGAAACTTCTGCAATGCATAAACCATCGCCAACCCTTGTTTCTCAGTCGTTGTATAATTCCTCTCTGTAGATGACAAATTTCGACCGAAAAAAGCAATCGGATGATCAATATCCCCTTTGTCTGGTTGCGCCAACACCACTCCTAATGCAATTGAGTACGCATCGACATGGACATGGAATTCCTTCGACCAATATTGAAAAACTAATATTCGTGCTGTGACCATCTTCTTCTTCAAAGTGTCAAGACTCCCTTGACACCCGAGACTCCATTTGAACTGCGCATCTTTTTAAAAAAATTCTCCATTGGCGTTGTGATCGCAACGTACCCTCTAATGAACTTTCGATAATATCCCATATGGCCTAATGTTGCTTTGAGCTGCTTTACATTCGTCGGTGGGTGAAAGTTAACAATGAGCGCAATCTTGGCTGGATCAACCAGCATCCCTTCCTTATAAACAACATGCCCCAACAAAATCCCAAGTGACGCACAAAATATGCATTTCTTTGAATTCAACACAATCTGATGTTATTGACACCTCTCTAACATCGATCACAAAATTTTCAAGATGATCCTTTACTAACCCATACACTGTCCAATCATACATATATACTGCCAATTTTTTTTGAATAAAACCCTTGAATGCAACAAGTATGATCTTGGAGAATATCATAGGTGCATTCTTGAGTCCAAATGGCATCACTGTGTACTAAAAGCATCCCCATTAAGTCACAAAAGTCATCTTATGTCGATCCTCCTTCGTAATCTTGATCTAATTATATCCAAAAAATCCATCTGTGAACGGGTAGATATCCTGAATGCCTACTCATTCCAATACTTCATCAGTAAAGTGCGTTGGGAACATATCATGAAGGCATGATTAGTTAAGCTTCCTGAGATCGACACATATTCGAACCTCGCCTGTCTTCTTATCTTGCACGACCATCGGAATGATCCACTCTGATTTTTCAACTGGTTCTATAATTCCTGCATCCAACATCCTATCGAGTTCATCCTTTAGTCTTTCCTTGTATCAAATATTCAGGCGATATGGATGTTGCTTCACATGCTTCGTATTTCGCTTCAGTGGGTTTTTCATTTCTCCCAAATCTCCTAGGATACCTTTCATTTCAAAAAACTTGGTCGGGAACAAGTCTTGAAACTCATGCAACAGATTGGTGATCTTCGCCATAGTTTCTTCATCCAAATAGTATCCAATATTGACAAACTTCAGCTCCTCCTTTGTCCCAATGTTGAGCTTTCGAATCTTCAACGGCTGATTAATTTTGTTTGCCTGCATCTCTAGTGCCACGATGCTCTAGATTCCTTCATATTCTAGAATATTGATGTTCCTTAGGTCATCTCCATCATCAGGTCCTCCTGTTACATTGTAACACTCCATCATCAACTGCATCATTAGTACTTCATGCGATTCCATGGGATATGTGACTGGAACTACCTCCAAAACAACATCGTAGATATGGTGTAACGCATTATGAATTACCAGATTAGGATCCACAAAACTGAAGTTCTGACTGAAACAAAGTGATAGATCTTCCCATGTTGTGATATCTCTTCTGAGTTTTGTCGATACATACCACTGTTGCAACATTTTGTCCAATTTGTGTACAAAAGCATGTACCCACTCATTCTTTGGTCGTGACACCCACATAGTCTCACATGCAATCAAATGATCATTATGATTTTTTTACCATCATACTTCTCAACTTGATATTGCTCTGTGTCACCGAAGCGAACTTCCATTATCCTACGACACAATGACCACCCATTGATGGATTTCTTATGTGTCGCCCACTAACGTGCTAGAGTGGCATTCAATGCCTCACGTAATGCCAATAGCCTTTGTGGTTCTGATACCTTGTCTTCAAAGTCAGCAAGAATTTCAGGTAGATCATGTAATCCTTCATATGTCGGTAACTAAACAACCTTTGTTGCAACCTGACTTAGTGACTGAGTGGTTCTTCCACACTTCCGAATCGATACCTCATGCATCCGATTCTACCAATTTTCCAATGCAACATCAGAATCTGATGATGCAGAGCCAGAGATTTGCCATCTTGGCTCTTCGTCTGCAGTGGGATGGACATAATCTTTTGAAATGGTGTATGCATGGTCCCATACTCTTACGAATTCGTCCTTGATTGGTTCGACATACATTCTTCCTTTGCTTCGATCCATTGGCGATATGACTTTGATATCATGGTTTTCAAAAGTCATCATGCGCTTCTTGAAGTTAATCACTTCCAAGCTGTCACTAGCCCATACAATCCACAGTAACGTGGGATATGAGCTTCACTCATCGACAACCTCGATAACATCGAAGTCCGCATATGTCCTCATTCCTTCAATTTCCATCATTAGGTGCGGTACTTGCCCAATTGGAAGCACCCTGGCTTGGTTATCCAGTAGTAGTTGCACAGGGGACCAAACCAACTATGGTTTCCCCATATTTTTCCATGTCTGCTTTGTCAAAATGTTGACGTTGGAGCTTAGATACAGAATGACTGAATCCACATCATAATCCCCAATCTAGACATTCATTCTCATTTCCTTTCCAGTTGTCCTCTTATGTAGGGAATTTACAACAGACTCGTTTCGACCCTTCTCTGGTCGATACAATAGACTCATGATCTTAGCTAGCGCATCAGGGTCTTTTGCCAGTGACAGACAACATTCAAATAAATTTTGCATTGTACCATGCTGCCGTGATGGTCTTGCTACCAGAGTTGAATAAACAAAAGATAGCATTTCATAAATAGGCAACTTACCTAGATCTCTTCTCATGGTGTTGTGTGCTTCAAAGAACGTATCCCTCTCAGTGTTGACATCAAATTGCACCTTTTTTCGACCCGTCGATCAAACTTGTGGGATTGGACCGTCGACTCCCGTTGTTGCACCTCCATGAGTAATGAAAAAAACATCAACAGATTGAGCCTTGGGTTTTGCTGAGATATTTCCTACCATTAGTCCTTGGTTTTGGTTTATTGGCGGATTCACTAGTTGGTTCATGTTCTGATTCACATTCTGATTCTGGTTCTACGATGGTGAAACATTCTTCACTTGCCACTTTGCAATCAGCTATGGAAAATATTCAACTGTGTGATCTGCAACGGCACAGTAGGTACATTGCGATTGCATGTTTGGACAATCTCTTTGGTACTACCCTAATACTCTGTAATTGTAGCACTGCACTGGTCCATGGCCTCCTCCTCCTCCTCGACCGAAACCTCCATTTCCTCCTCCTTGAAATCCTCCATGAAGCCTCCTTGTGGTTGATACTGTGGTTGATTGAATTGTTGTTGCAGCGGGGGATTCGACTGTGGTTGAACATACTACAGTTGAGTATATTGTCGGTGCTGTGGAGCATACTGCATCTGGTTATACTGTGGCTGCGTTGGAGCAAACTATGGTGGTGGTACAAACTA
>LPNX010512151.1:601569-615306 GCA_001517045.1 Pseudotsuga menziesii | reverse complement strand
CATTCAGTGTTGACTAAGGCTAACTGACTGTGGTAGGTGAGAAATGCGCCCCTCCTGAGTGCAGCCATGCAAACCTAGCGCTAACTGAATGTAGAGGACTAGAGCTGAATGTAACTGACTCGTAACTTAGCTTGACTAGTCACCAACTGAACTGAACTAACCTTGGTTGGTTTCAACACTCCCAGTGGCTCCTAAATTGTAGGGATTGGTCTAGGAGGCTCCTAAACTGATGCATGCAAGTGCAATCAGTAGCAGTAGGCCTCAATTAGTGTTCCCCACACTTTAGTAACTGAAACATGTGCCTCAATTAGGCCAAGTGGACCCAATGGTGCTGGTGACTAAAAATAGACTAGATAGACTCCCGATTTAGACATATGACCAAATTGGACAAGGGAGGATTAATAATCCTAACAGAAACTGCAGCTGTAGCTGTGGTACATACTGTGGCTGTGGCTATACCACATGCGGTGGTTGCTGCAGTGGCAGTCTCTCCACTGACCGGTGTTCTTCACCCTTTAGGTACTACATATCCATCATTCTATCTTGGAGAAAATCATATGCTCGACAATCCTTGTCTTCATGACCAACAAATCGACAAAACATGCAATACAAATTCGTAGGCTTGGATACCATCTTCTGAAGATATACACAATCTTTGTGTCGATGTCTATGAACTTAAAAGATGCGACACCATGGCAAGCCACCTTGACTTAGCAGATTCAACACTCCCAACAACAAATAATTTTGAAAATATGGGAATCGATCCTTATGGTGTCCCTCTGCATGACATCGAGTGCCCCATATCTCCTCATGATTCTCTTTTCCCTTCTTGATATCTTGCAATTGGATTGTCAGGTTCGCTAGTTGTGATTGGATTCGATTCTTGCCAACTCCAGTTTTGCCAACAGGCGAGGCTTCCATCTTCATTGCGATCTCCAGCAGTTCACTTTGTGTCGCAATATTCTATTGCATCAACGACATCCTGATATGTGGTATGAGTGCAACTATGAACCATTCTTTGTGCTGCACATTGCTTATCCCCAAGCTGACTTTCACCATTAGCGTCTTGAATCGCTGATCAAAATCCCACACTAATTCATTTGGATATTTCTTGATCTCTTTTAGTTTTGTGATATATTGCGACTTAGACTTGGGCTTCTTGAATTCTCCAATCAATCCGTTTCTAATCTCTTCTAGAGTCTTTGTTGGGTTCCCTGTGAAACCTGCATAAACTTAATGTACCAGTCTAGTGCGCGACCTCGAAAAGTTGTCTCCAACTGACCCTTCTTAATATCCTCATCTAGGACTTGGTTTACAGTCCAAACTGCTTCGCATAGAAACCAATACTGTTCGGGATCCTTGGTCCTGTTCCCATGAAACATAGGTAAATTGACATCATCACCCACCATCTTGGGCCTTCTTCCTATGTTCATTGATCCTCTACTATTAGTGTGTTGATGACATGCCGAGTAATTTGGTGTTGATCTAGCATTTCTTCCTGAGTACAGCGTAGTGCACGGAGGTGTGGGCACGTTGTTGCTCTGGGTTGGTCTTTCCTCGGGCTCAGGCATAGCCTGGTTGTCTCCTATGTCACTGTAGGGTCACTTATTCCCTTGTGATATTCTCTTGTAGCTTCTTATTCCAGTCGCAATAAGACTCTCCCTAGTCCTCTTCCTCTTCTCTTGCTAAAACCTTACCCCACTTCGCAAAAGACCACACTCTTCCTTGACTTCCCTCATAGTTTCATCGTAAATCCCATCCATCTACCCCGTATCATTCCAACCAACCCTCGTCTCTGCGGTACCCATAACCTCCGCACACAAAGGCTCTGCTTGTCGGAGTTCATCTTCAATATTCCCTTTTCACAGATTAGCATTTTAATCGACAATTGCAAAGATAACAAAAACCTACCTCTTGGTCCTTTGAAGAATTCCCTTTCTGCGTTGCTATAGGATTTGAGTGTGTCGGCTGCGAACGCAGTGATGCATCCTTCCAATATGCTATCAAGCCTCACTTTGACAGCCCTCAATGCTTTATTGTCTACCTCTTTCAACTGCTGGATCAGCTCCGGGGTCCATCAAGTAGGTTCGCCTCCTTGGAAATTTATGTTCCAATAGGTCAACTATGCCTACCACTCGTACAAGATGATCGAAAACTCAGAGAATAAATATTCGTGGATATCAGAATAGATATACCTTCCTATCTACTCTTCTGTCATTAGTTTTAAATTTGGATTCTCTTTCACTGCAAATTCTTTGGCATTTTGATCGAACCAATCTTGAATCTTCGGTCTCGTCGAATGCCATAAAATATCCTCTTTCTCCTCGCACTATGGTCTTGGAAACTGAACCATTTGTTGACACAGATCCGTCAACAGGGGTTCACACTCTGTTGACACCCTTAACTCAGCGATCTCCTTGAGCATTGACCTAGACAAGTTTTACCTTGTCCAACAACACCTCCGAAGCAGATGAAGTCTCACCCGAGATGATCGAGGGAGAACTATTGGAACCACGTTTCTACAGTAAGAAGGAGGATTTGTGCATCTACTATTCTTCTACCACAACATCATTCACAGATCCAGACAAGGATTTTATTATTACTTATGTATATTGTAAACCATTAGATCGCATCAACACATTAAACTGCAACACTATGTTTTACTTGAGGATAGGTTGATCACCATGATATTATTCAAAACACAGAAACATCGCATAATTCAGAATCAAACATATTGCAGTATCGATTCATTCAAATCACATCATTTAACACAAAGAAAAGAAGAGAAAAACAAGAATACACCAGAACAAAGTATTTCCATCAACATCCACCATATCATATTACTTCCACACCAAAACATGTTCCACCATCAACATCCACCATATCATAATGTCTTTATGTTAATTTCTATTATATATATATATATTAAAAACACAAATTTATTTAAAATAAAACAATGATGATGGACTCATGTTTTAGATTCTACATATCATTTCATTATCCAACCCATTTTTTTATATATCTTTTTCTAACATTATAAAACTTTTTTCATTATAAAATCTTTTTTTTTATTATAATTTTTTTTATTAAAATCTTTTTTTCAAATAAACAAAATAGACTACCTCTCTTGTGTCCAACGACACAAATATAATGCATTAATTCATGCGCGCATGTGTGTATATATACACTTGAGAGATGATTGTTTTTTTTTCTCACTAGCTTTTGAATACCATTAGGATATCCATTGATTCTAGCATGGACTATGTATGGACTTGGAAATATGCATACACATTTAAAGCACACTAACTTTCAGTCAAACCCTCAACCATGACACTGTATGGACAAGTAGGAGGTGATTAATATGGATGAGAAACAATTCAACCTACATCTAGGGAAGTACAAGGCAATGCTTTCCTGAATAGTTATCACAGACCAAATTACACCAAGAGAGCAACAAATTCATTAACACTGATATTAGTTTCACCCATATGGAATCTATTTCACCATCAAGAATAGCAATCTCACTCATTAATCAGCAATTCCATCTACATGCATATCAATTTTATCACAAACCTCAATGATTTCTCTTCTGAAGTATCAATTTTACTCATCGATATAGAAATTTCAATTTTGGATTTTCATTTCACTCATTGAAACAACAACCCTACCTTGATATAAGTTGGGGTTTCCTTCCCATCACACAACACTACTCGAGTGTGGTATAAATATTGTAGGGTTAAGAGTATGCTAGTAACTAGTGTTTCATTACTATAATAAGCTCCATGACCATAAGTATTAAGAACATATGTAGTTATACTAGCTTCTATCATATATGTTCTAAGATCCATAACAACCTATGTTATTCCCTCATATTGATTATAGAATATACATAAGGGTTAAGCTATAATGAGAGCCATGTAGATATATTGTGGCCATTAATGACTATTATGACTATTTAAGTCTATAAATTTGATTCTAATTGAATTGTTATATAATATTATGAAGTACAATTATGGGTAACATGTAATGGAGAAAGACCTTTAAGAGCTATGCAAAATGTGATTGGATTATACTATAAATCATCCTTGGTTTTAATAAGAGAAAGTTAGGCTTTGGTAACACCATACCTACTTAATGATATTTTTAATATTTTAAGTTAGAGTTCAATTGTGAGTATCTCCAAACTTTGAAAAATGAAGATGAGATGATATAATGTTATTATAAATCAATTGGTAATGAGAATAAATTAAATTATACATCATTTTTATTTTTATAATTTGTTATAATATCTCATTCGAATCAACTTACAAACACATAGTCAAAATCTCTGTATTTAACATTTATAATATTTTTTAGCCCACAAGCACATAATATTATTAATATTATTAATATTAATATTATTAATATTATTAATATTATCAACTTACAAACACATAATATTATTAATATTTTTTAATAATAAATATCGTGAATGATAATGTCTCATATTATTTTATATATTTAAAAAAAAAGTTTATATCATTATCAATCTCGTGAATCATAATGTCTTCATGTTACTTTTTATTTATTTATATATATATATATATATATATATATAAACAAATTATATTAAAAACACAAATTTATTTAAAATAAAACAATGATACAATCTTCATTTACCATTGTTTTAGATTCCATATATTATTACAATCTTCATGTACAATTGTTTTAGATTCTATATATTATTTCATTATTGACCAATTCTTTTATATATCTTTTTCTGCCATCATAATTTTTTTTTCATAAACTTTAATGAAATTAAAATTAACAACTATAAAAGTATACTCATATTAATAAATCATATTTAAATAAAGAAAGTATAATTATATTAAAGATCAAAATGTGAGAAGTTAATGGTTTTATCTTAATGAAATTTACCAAATATTTTTCCATGAGGAACAAGGAAAATTACAAAGATTCATAATTATTTTTATTACAAAGATTCATAATTTAAAAAAAAATGTAAAAACCTTGCCAAATCTTATTAATTCTTAAATTTGTAACCATAAAATATTTGGTCAATTTTTTATAAAAATATTTAGATTTATAAGGACTTCATATAGTTTTTGGACAATTGTGATTATTTTTAGACTAAAAAAATAAATTATACCATGTAGTTTAGATGAACCAGTATAGAACAAATGAAAATTAGTGAATCTTTTTTTGAAAAGAAAATTCGAAATCTAACACGGACTATATTTCATCCCTAAAATTTTACTTAAAAAAAGTAATCGATCAAGTTGATTCCCATTACGCCATCCAAATTACATCTAGTTTCTATATGTACACTTATTTATTTTGGTTAATAACAACGCTTTCAAATTTATACACGTGTAGGATTAATTGTGCGAAGAATGCAAACCTACCAAAGGAATTCCCCTACCAAACATATATAAACATGTATTATACAAAGGAAAAAAACTCAATCGAATAAACATGTATTATACAAAGGCAAAATACTCAATTGTGGAATGTTGTGGGCTTTTCAAGGGATACATAGAAAATAATGTTGCTAGAATTTGCACTACAATAAAATTATAAGTGGTGATTACATTGAAATGGATACATAATTTGGGGTTTCCTTTCGATCACACAACCCTACCCGAGTGGTATAAATATTGTAGGATTAAGAGAACCATGCAGATATATTGTGGTCATTAATGACTATTATGACTATTTAACTATATAAATTTGATTATAACTGAAATTGTTATATGATATTATGAAGTACAGTTATATGTAATTTATAACGGAGAAACACCTTTAAGGTCTATGTAAATGTTATTGCATTATACTATAAAATGTGATTGCATTATTCAAATTAAATCATCATCGGTGTCATAAGGAGAAATTTAAGCTTTAGTAAGAGGCATACCCATTTGATGAAATTTTTATTACTTTTGAGTTAGAGTTCAATTGCGAATATTCTATAACTCAGAAAAAATGAGGATGAAAATGATATAATGCTATCTTAAATCACTTTGTCACGATACTAAATTAGATTATACATCATTTATCTTTTTATAAATTTTTATAATACCTCATTCTAATCAACTTACAAATACATAGTCAAAATTTTTATAGTTAACATGTATAATGTTTTCTAACGTACCAACAATATTCATAATAAATATCATCATGAATCTTATGAATAATAATGTCTTTATGTTAATTCTATTATATATATATATATATATATAAAAGTTTATATTAAAAATAAAAAAAATTATTTAAAATAAAACAATGATGGTCACTCATGGTTTAGATTCTATATATCATTTCAATATCCGACCCATTTTTTATATAACATTTTTTAACATTATAATTTTTATTATTATTATTAAATCTTAATTTTTTTTATCAAAATATTTTTTCAAATAAACAAAATAAACTACCTCTCTTGTGTCCAACGACACAAATCTAATGCATTAATTCGTGTGTATATACACACACTTAAGAGAAGATTGTTTTTTTTTTCTCACTAGCTTTTGAATACCATTAGGATATCCATTGATTCTAGCATGGATTATGTAGCTTTTGAATACCATTAGGATATCCATTGATTCTAGCATGGACTATGTATGGACTTGGAAATATGGATACACATTTAAAGGACACTAACTTTTAGTCAAACCCTCAACCATCACACTGTATGGAACAGTAGAAGGTGATTAA
Organism: Pseudotsuga menziesii; assembly: GCA_001517045.1. Taxonomy (NCBI): domain Eukaryota; kingdom Viridiplantae; phylum Streptophyta; class Pinopsida; order Pinales; family Pinaceae; genus Pseudotsuga; species Pseudotsuga menziesii. The sequence goes on along the minus strand of LPNX010512151.1, from coordinate 608,592 downwards.
GATGGATGAGAAACAAATCAACCTACATCAAGGGAAGTACAAGCCAATGATTTTTTGAATAGTTATTGTAGACCAAATTACACCAAGAGAGCAACGGATTCATTAACACTGATATTAGTTTCACCCCTATGGAATCCATTTCACCATCAAGAATAGTAATCTCACTCATTAATCAACAATTCCATCTACATACATATCAATTTTATCAGAAACCTCAATGATTTCTCTTATGAAGTACCAATTTTACTCATTCTTATAGAAATTTCAATTTTGGATTTTCATTTCACTCATTGAAACAAAAACCCTACCTTGATATAAGTTGGGGTTTCCTTCCCATCACACAACCCTACCTGAGTGTGGTATAAATATTGTAGGGTTAAGAGTATGATAGTAAGTAGTGTTTCATTACTGTAGTAATCTCCATTACTGTAATAATCTCCATGACCATAAGTATTAAGAACATATGTAGTTATACTAGCTTCTAACATATATGTTCGAAGCTCCATCATAACCTAAGTTATTCCTTCATATTGATTATAGAATATACATAAAGGTTAAGCTACAATGAGAACATGTAGATATATGTGGCCATTAATAACTATTATGATTATTTAAGTCTATAAATTTGATTATAATTAAATTGTTCAATTATGAAGTACAATTATATGTAATATAATGGAGAAAGACCTTTAAGAACAATGTAAAATGTGATTGCATTATACTATAAATCATCCTCGGTGTTAATAAGATAAAGTTAGGATTGGGTAACACACATACCCATTCGATGAATTTTTTATTATTTTGAGTTAAAGTTCAAGCGTGGATATCCCCAAATTCTGAAAAAATGAGGATGAGGTGATATAATGTTATTATAAATCAATTGGTATTATAAATCAATTGGTATTGAAAATAAATTAAATTATATATCATTTTCTTTTTATAATTTGTTATAATATCTCATTTGAATCAACTTATAAACACATAGTCAAATATCTGTATTTAACGTTTATAATATTTTCTAACCCACAAGCAATATGAATAATAAATATCATCATAAATCTCGTGAATGATAATGTCTTTATGTTATTTTTTATTATATATATTTAATTTTATATTAAAAACACAAATTTATTTAAAATAAAACAACGATACAATCTTCATGTACAATTGTTTTAGATTTTATATATTTTTTCATTATTGACATATATATATTTTTTCTAACAACATAAAAAATTTCATAAAATTAATTCAAAATTAATTTTAATGAAATTAAAATTAATAACTATAAAAGTATACTTATATTAATAAATCACATTTAAATAAAGGAAGTATGATTATATTAAAGATCAAAATGTGAGAAGTTAATGGTTTTATCTTAATACAATTCACTAAATATTTTTCCATTTAAAGGGATATGGGGAGCAACAAAAATTATGAGAATTCATAATTTTCTTAAAATGTAAAAACCGCAAATTTTATTAATTCTTAAATTTGCAACCATAAAACCTTTGGTAATTGTTTTAGATTTCTAAGGACTTCAGGAGCAAGAAAAATTACGAGAATTCATTATTTTCTTAAAATGTAAAAACCTTGACAAATTTTATTAATTCTTAAATTTGCAACCATAAAACCTTTGGTTATTTTTTTATAAATGTTTTTGTAATTTTTTTTAGATTTCTAAGGAGTTCATATAGTTTTTGGTCAATTTTGATAATTTTTAGACTAAAAAAATAAATTATATCATTTAGTTTGGGTGAATCAGTATAGAAAAAATGGAAATCAGCGAATCATTTCTTCGAAAAAAATTGATATCTAACCCATTACTAAATTTTGTCTCTAAAATTTTCCTTAACAAGAAGTAATCGATCAAATTGATTCCCATTATGCCATCCAAATTACATCTAGTTTCTATATGTACACTAATTTATTTTGGTTAATAACAACACTTTCAAATTTATACACATGTAGGATTAATTGTGCGAAGAATGCCTTCCCCTACCAAACATATATAAACATGTATTATACAAAGGCAAAAGACTCAATCGTGGAATGTTGTGGGATTTTCAAGGGATACATAGAAAATAATGTTGCTAGATTTTGCACTACAATAAAATTATAAGTGGGGATTACATTGCAATGGATACATAAGTTGGGGTTTCCTTCCCATCACACAACCCTACTCGAGTGTGGTATAAATATTGTAGGGTCAAGAGAACCATGCAGATATATTGTGGTCATCAATGACTATTATGACTACTTAAGTATATAAATTTGATTATAACTGAAATTGTCATATGATATTATGAAGTACAGTTATATGCAATTTATAATGGAGAAAGACCTTTAAGGTCTATGTAAATATGATTGCATTATACTATAAAATGTGATTTCATTATTCGAATTAAACCATCATTGGTGTCGATAAGAAAAAGGTTAAGCTTTAGTAAGAGGCATACTCATTTGATGAAATTTTTATTATTTTGAATAAGAGTTCAATTGTGGATATCCCCCAACTCAGAAAAAATGAATATAAAAATGATATAATGCTATCATAAATCCCTGGTCACGATAATAAATTAGATTATACATCAGTTATCTTTTCATAATTTGTTATAATATCTCATTCTAATCAACTTACAAACACATAGTCAAAATATTTGTAGTTAACATTTGTAATGTTTTCTAACTTACCAACCATATGCATTGTAAATATGACCATGAATCTTACGACTGATAATGTCTTTATATTAATTTCTATTATATATATAGAATTTTATATTAAAAACACAAATTTATTTAAAATAAAACAAAATTATGGACTCTAAATTCTATATATCATTTCATTATCCAACCTAAATTTTTTATATAACTTTTTGTAACATTATAAATATTTTTTTATTATAAAATCTTAATTTTTTTTAATTAAAATATTTTTTCAAATAAACAAAATAGACTCTCTCTCTTGTGTCCAACAACAGAAATCTAATGCATTAATTCGTGTATATATATAGACTTGAGAGAATATTGGTTTTTTTCTCACTAGCTTTTGAATACCATTAGGATATCCATTGATTCTAGCATGGACTATGGATGGACTTGGTAATATGCATATACATCTAAAGGACACTAACTTTCAGTCAAACCCTCAACCATTACACTGTATGGACCAATAGGAGGTGATTAAGATGGATGAGAAAGAACAACGAATTCATTTACACTGATATTAGTTTCCTCCCTATGGAATCCATTTCACCATCAACAATAGTAATCTCACTCATTAATCATCAATTACATCTACATGCATATCAATTTTATCACAAACCTCAATAATTTCTCTTCTGAAGTATCAATTTTATTCATTGATATGGAAATTTCAATTTTGGATTTTCATTTCACTCATTGAAACAACAACCCTACCTTGATATAAGTTGGGGTTTCCTTCCCATCACACAACCCTACTCGAGTGTGGTATAAATATTGTAGGGTTAAGAGTATGATAGTAAGTAGTGTTTCATTAGTGTCATAAACTCCATGACCATAAGTATTAAGAACATATGTAGTTATACTAGCTTCTATCATATATGTTCTAAGCTTCATCATAACCTAAGTTATTCCCTCATATTGATTATAGTAATACATAAGGGTTAATCTATAATGAGAGCCATGTAGATATATTGTGGCCATCTATGACTATTTAAGTCTATAAATTTGATTATAATTGAATTGTTTTATAATATTATAAAATACAATTATATATAACATGTAATGGAGAAAGATCTTTAAGAACTATGCAAAATGTGATTGCATTATACTATAAACCATCCATGGTTTTAATAAGAGAAAGTTAGGAACAAGCATACCCATTTGATGAAATTATTATTATTTTGAGTTAGAGTTGAATTATGAGTATCCCCAAACTCCAAAAAAAAATGAAGATGAGATGATATAATATTATTATAAATCTATTGGTAACTGGAATAAATTAAATTATACATCATTTTTCTTTTGTATAATTTGTTATGATATCTCATTCTAATCAACTTATAAATATTTAACATTTATATTATTTTCTAACCCACAAGCAATATGAATAATAAAAATCATCGGGAATCTCATGATAATATCTTCATATTATGTTTAATTTATAAAAAAATAAATTTATATTAAAAACATAAATTTATTTAAAATAAAATACTATCACCAATCTAGTGAATTCATATATATAAAAGAAAATAAGTTTATATTAAAAACAAAAAATTATTTAAAATAAAACAATAATACAAACTTAATATACAATTGTTTTAGAATATATATATATATATATATATAAGATTTTATATTAAAACACAAATTTATTTAAAATAAAACAATGATACAAACTTAATATATAATTGTTTTAATTCCATATATTATTTCATTATTGACCCATTTTTTTATATATATCTTTTTTAAACATCATAAAGTTGTTTTCTTCATAATTAATTCATAATTAACTTTCATGAAATTAAAATTAATAACTATAAAAGTATACTCATATTAATAAATCATGTTTAAATAAAGAGTTATATTATATTAAAGATCAAAATGTGAGAAGTTAATGGTTTTATCTTAATGGAATTTACCAAATATTTTTTTATTCAAAAAGGTACCAGGAGCAAGAAAAATTATAAAGATTTATAATTTTCTTAAAATGTAAAAATCTTTGCAAATCTTATTAATTTTTAAATTTGTAATAATAAAATGTTTAGTCAATTTTTTTATAAAAATATTTAGATTTCTAAAGGTTTCATATAGTTTTTGGACAATTTTGGTTATTTTTAGACAAACAAATAAATTATACCATGTAATTTAGATGAATCAGTAAAAATGGAAATTAACAAATCTTTTCTTAGAAAAATTTAAAATTTAACTCATGAATTAAATTTTTCCATAACAAAAAGTAATCGATTAAATTAATTCCCTTTACCCATCCAAATTACATCTAGTTTCTATATATACACTTATTTATTTTGATTAATAACAACACTTTAAAATTTATACACATGTAGAATTAATTGCCAGAAGAGATACATAGAAAATAACGTTGCTAGATTTTGCACTACACTAAAATGATAAGTGGGGATTACATTAAATGGATACATAAGTTGGGTTTTTTTTCCTATCACATAACTCTATTCGAGTGTGGTATAAAATTGTAGGGTTAAGAGAACCATGTATATATATTGTTGTCATTAATGCTAAGTATATAAATTTGATTATAATTGAATTTGTAAATATGATCTTATAAAGTATATTTATATGTAATTAATAATGAATAAAGACCTTTAAGGTCAATGTAAAATGTGATTGCATTATTCCAATTAAACCATCATTGATCTTAATAAGAAAAAGAAAAGTTAAGCTTTAGTAAGAGGCATATCCATTTGATGAAATTTTCATTATTTTGAATTAGAGTTTAATTGTAGATATCCCCTCACTCAAAAAGAATGAGGATGAAGATGATACAATGGTATAATAAATCACTTGGTTACTAAAATAAATTAGATTATACATAATTTATCTTTTTATAATTTATTACATAGTTAATATTTGTAATGTTGTTTTGATGATGATAATGGTTAACGTCCCCTGCGACCAAACTTTGGTCTATCAGACCTAAAGAAGAGAATTAATTTGTTTGCTTTAAAGTTATATTTCTATGCTCAAAGAGCTTGGAAAGAAGCGTCCCGAGCTTACTATAATTATGACAGACTAAAAGGCTAGGAAAGTCGGTATTGCAACAAAGATTATGAAACTGGGATCTAATGTGGGTGTACGCAGGGCACTCTAAGAGGAAGTGATTTTCATCTTCAATGTTCTTACTCTCACAAAGGTGGCAGATCCTTTCTACCCAAGGTGTTTTAGGGACTGTCCAATGACCAGTTTCACTATGGAGCTCATGCGAGTTCGTTCTTATCTTAGCTATGTTAATTTTTTTCTTAGTACTGATCAAAACAGAGAGATACTTTTGATCTTCTAGAGTAGGGTTGATGACCTCCTTATAATATCTTAATTTTCTTTTAGCCTCGAGATCTTTCTCACACAACAATTTTTCTTTAAACTTAGAAGAAATAATATTTTTAATGTTATTAATATTCTTCAAAGAAACATTTTCATCGATCTCCCAGTGATTTAACCAAGACCTGGTATCTTTATACCACCCACGCTTGAGCCTTAAGTGGTTTTGGCTGGAGTTTAAAGCTATCTTAGGGAGTCTATGGTCTCCCGTGTTATTGATTTTGTTCTTGTATAACAGGAGTCTAGTCATAGCTAGGCTCTTGATGGGGGAAAGACCCACTTCTATAAGGAGAATAGGATAGGGTGTATTGTTTTTTATTTTGAGGTTATAAGTTATAAAACGCTTCTGGATTTGCTCGATCTTTCTCCAGGATTCTCTAGAGATGCTGCAACCCCAAACCTCACACCCATACAAGATGACAGGAGTGACTAGAGTTTCAAAACGGAGCTTCTTTTTATCCCACATCATGAGGTTTGCAGCTTTACAGTTATTTTCAAGACCAAAGTAAGCTTTCCACCCTCCGTTAATCCTTTTCTTAATGCTATAGTTCCAGTTGAGCTTGTGATGAATATCAATTCCTAGGTACTTGTAAGAAGACACTTCCTCCAAGTTGCTATTGTCATACATAAAATTAGCGTATGTATCATTCTTGGATTTGATAATCATAACTTTTGTTTTGTTAATGTTAACAGTCATACCCATGTTAGAGCAGAAATCTTTGAGGAGTCGAAGCTGCTTATCAAGATCAGAAGAACACTTTGCCATAAGGACAATATCGTCAGCATAAAGAAGAAGGATGATGACTATTCCAGCTAAGATCGTACCAGCACAACCTGCTTCTTCTAAACAACCCTCTAACTTATCAATATAGATGCCAAAAAGGGTAGGGGAGAGGGGGCAACCTTGCTTAACTCCGATATTACACTTAATATCTTTCGACCACCCCTCATTGCTTTTAAACTTCA
>LPNX010512151.1:588463-599430 GCA_001517045.1 Pseudotsuga menziesii | reverse complement strand
TGGTAGGTGCGGTGATTTATTCATATTTATGAGCAAATGAGTAGTAGATATGTATTAGAAAAGAAGAGATAAGGAATGTGTGCACCTGAGATTTGAATGCGAATCGAACAGCTATACAGCAAACCCTAGCCGCAGAAGTAGACTCTCAACAAACTTGGGCCGCAGAGAATAATATGTTCCGTCTCAGATGGATAGTTATATCCCCTTCATGCAGAGATCCAAAGATTACTAAAATTTCAGAGATCCAAATATTTATGCAGAGAAGTCACCTTCATGCAGATCACTCAGATCGCCTTCATGCAGAGATCGCCTTTAGTCTCAGGTCGCATGCAGTATTCCAGATCGCATGCAATATTCACCAGATTGCATGCAGTATTCACCAGCAAAAATTGGAATTCAGGTCGCATGCAGTATTCACCAAATCGCATGCAATATTCACTAGCAATATTCACCAGTAGATCGTATGCAGTATTCACCAGATCGCATGCAGGTTCCAGATCGCATGCAGTCTAGCAATATTCACCAGCAATATTCACCATCAGATCGCATGCAGTATTCGCTCAGATCGCCTTCATGCAGAGACCGCCCATATATCCAGTATTCACCAGCAAACCAGCAGATCGCATGCAGTATTCCAAATCGCAATATACATAATAAATATCATCATTAGATAATGTTTATATAATATATATATATATATATATATATATATAAAGTTTATATTAAAAATACAAATTTATTTCATATAAAACAATGATGATGTATTTATGTTTTAGATTTTATATATATCATTTCGTTATCCACTCAATTTTATGTCTCCGACAAGGGGATATATATGAATCGCTCAGGGCGATTATTTAGAGCAATTTGTAGTCATTTTAAAAAAACATAGAAGTTAGACTAAGGTTTTGTATTTTTTTTGTATTTTTGTATTTTTTTAGTTTCTTAAATGTCTATTTTTTAAACTTAATATTGGTCTGGTCAGATGACATTGCCTTGGGTTTTTGTGCCCCACAACCCCGCTAAGTGTTGATATCAACAATGCTGCTATAATGGTCATCGTAAACAATACCTCATTTAATATTTCAGATTTCCAGATCCCAATGAATATTCCAAATTTGAGATCGAGATAGGCGGCTAGGTGATGTCAGCAATGCTATAAATGTATTAGACTCTGGTTTTTGGTTTCTTGTACACCTTCTAAATGTATTAGACTCTGGTTTTTGGTTTCTCGAACATCTTCTTGACAACAAAGTTATGATTTCTAGGGAGTTTCTAGGTGGCAGGGTAATGACGCATGAATTGATTACAAGATAGTTATTATTAATCTTTTTATTGTCCAAAAATGGTTTAAACTTGAACTATTGTTTTCTTTATCAGTAATAGTAGTTTTTTGGGATATATAAAATCTATCTTTTCTTTTCTTAAACTACCATAGTATCAAATGCATTTACTATTCCATCTTTTTCACATTTATGAATCTACTTTTGGGGTGATCACACTTTACAAACTCTATGCAAGGATAGTTAGATTTAGCTAAAATTTTAATGTGTTGAAAGCTGGGCTTTTTTGTTTTGACACTTTACAAACTCTATGCAAGGATAGTTAGATTTAGCTAAAATTTTAATGTGTTGAAATCTGGGCTTTTTTGGTTCAGTCCTTCTTCATTCTAGATTCTTAATCTATCCCCATCGTCTGTTCTCAGACGTAAAAAAATTGGAGAATGGGCAATTACATGTTTCAATTCAAGAGTTCATACAAATGAAATAAATAATATGGAACAGAGACCTTCGGCAATGTTATGCCATAAGAGGATTGGCATGTTATCTACATATGAGTTAAATAGTTGCATTTTACATATTTCATGTTGGGACATTGCATAATGGAAATGTCTGTTGTAGATGATGGTCGATTGTTTGCAGGGCGTTCTAGAAGAATCCTCTCAAGACAGATATAGGAACCTGTGACAGCGTGGAAAGGATGCTAAGTCAGATGAAGTCTAGACTTCCAAGGCCGCCTCAATTTTTGTTCAGCATCTCACCAGAGATCTTTATGGTGATTGTAATTCTTCTATTAATGAATTTAAATAGTTTTTTTATTTTTTAATGATGCTAAACTAGATTTTGTGACTTCGTAACACTTATTTTATTTTTATTCCCTGTTTTAGGGCCTTGAAAGAGGATTTCCTGGCGAACTTGGGGTCATTAACCAATGTATTGCCTCTCTTGGCATTCATGTTTAATGCCGAGAAATCATTTTTAAACCGGCAATTTATCGAAGTTTGGTTTTACAATTGGAATGCATATTTAATAGTTAAATCTTTAATTTTTGGTTATTGGCTTGGCATATATGAAACGCCCTCCCACTAATTAAATCCAAATTTAGATTATTACATCATTTTTTTAATGCTTTTTTGGCATGAGGATATTTGCTCAGCCAATTTGTAGAATTAAAAGGCGTTTAACATGTGGGAATGCTTGCCCAAACTTCTAGTAAAATACACAGTCATGATATGAATTAGATTTGTTCTCTCAATTGGAAACGCTCAAGAAGCTCAAGATTTTATTAAAAATACACAGTGATGATTTGTTAATAGATGTGAGGTTTCTTTAGCTTTCTCATCTAGTTGGTTGTGAGTGCAGTGAATGTTGGGGGTGGTGAAGTTGGTTGCAAGTGCAGTGAATGTTAGGGTTGTGTTCTTTACGAGTTAGATGTTCGGTGGTGCTTTGATTTTCTTTGATTTTCCTATTATTGTTGCAGAAGACACGGTTCTTTGCTCTGGATGGCTTTCTTGGTTTTTTGCTTGCCTCTTTTTAAGGTATCACTATATGAGCTTATGGTGAGCTAGGCTTTAAACAATTTTATGAAAACTATAAATTCTGGCATTTTTTTTAATTGAGTAACAGGTTTTTTGGTATTTAATATAATTATGTGTTGGCTCCCACATTGATTTATTTCTAACCAAACTCTTGGTTGCAAATCTCTATTGCAAATCCGTTGACAAAAATGCAGTAGAGTTAGTATACCACTGGGAAACATTTTAATAGAGAGATCGCTGCTTTGGAAAATATCTTCAGTTGATTTTGGTGAGATTGTGGCATGTTCTCTGTGTAACCAAGTGATTTCTTTTAAAATCTTTCATAAAAAATATCATAATATCCTTTACCTTGCTGGCTACAAGATTTTTTTTGTGAATTGGCTTTATATATTTCATGATTTATTTATTTATTTTATTTGACTTAATTTTATTCGAAATTTGATATGTTTTGGTATGGTTGGCCAATTAACATGTGAATAAATCTCGTGATTATAGTTGATTCAAACGCTTGTCTTCAATATTGGGAATGTACCATCCTTATAAAAGAAAAATAGTGAAAATTTGGGAATGTACCATCCTTATAAAAACAAATCTAGTGATTATAGTTGATTCAAACGCCTGTCTTCAATATTGGGAATGTACCATCCTTATAAAAAAATCTTGTGATTATAGTTGATTCAAACGCCTGTCTTCAATACTTCAATATTGGGAATGTCCCATCCTTACAAAAGAAAAATAGTGAGAAAATAATAAATTAAATAGGTTTTCAAAATTTGGGAATGTACCATCCTTATAAAAAAAATCTTAAGAAAATAATAAATTAAATACGTTCTGAAAACTTCCTTTATAGGTTTAGAGGCTGATAACCCTAGAAAATCTAACATGTATTAATATCTCAAGCAAGAGATAATAGAGTGAAGGCACTAAGCATGTACCCAGATACGAAAGTTCCAAAATCATACTTGTCATTTTTCTAACATGTATTAATATCTCAAACAAGAGATAATAAAGTAGAGGAGGATAAAATTTAATAAAGTAGAGGAGGATCCTGTGGAAAGACAAGTAGTGAATGCGTAAAGTTAATATATGTTGTGAGAGTAGTCCTTGAAACAAATTGAGACGGGTCTTGAAGCTCTCTTTGAAGTCTTTGGTATAGCAGTTGATACGCATGAGACCACTTAGCTTCCTTTCTTTATCAATGTATGTCACGTCAAAATATAATATAACTTCTTGCAACATATTCGAACTTTGGAGTTGAGGGTTTAAGATTTATGGAAAAAGTTTAAAATGTGAACTTCATTGTGAAATTGCTTTATATTTTAACTATTTTTGTTATAATTTTTTTTGTTATAAAATAATTTTTCTAGTTTCGATCTCTTATAGAAATAAAAGATAGATAATTTAACCTCTTACTAAAATTTTGCTTAACTTTTAAAACTTAAATTAAAATTTAATTTTTTTATCAAAATATTGTTTAACTTCAAAAACTTCACCAAAATTTAGTTTTGATTTAAACTTATTTTCATGCTTTCAAAAACTTGGACCAAAATTCAATTTTGATTTAAAAGTATTTGCATGCTTTCAAAAACTTGACCAAATTTCAATTTTATTATAAAATTATTTGCATGCTTTCAATTAATTAGAGGTTTTTCACTTTTTCCTAAGCCTTGTTTTTTAGAGAATCTAGTAGAAATCTTAGAGGAATTCTTGAAAAAGTACGTCATAGTTGTTAAACTTGCACAATATAGGTTTTTTGGGGGTATTTGAGGATGCCAAATCCATTTATGCATTCAAACTTTTGATTTAAACACTTGAAAATTCAGATTTTGGGAAAAAAATTGTTGAACCAAAAAATCCAAAACCTCTAACAAATAGACTACTTCTTAACCTTTTGTACAAATATTTCTATCTTAAATTGATTCCTGATTTTGTGGGATCCTTTTATTGGCTACATTTTATTTTTTTAGATTTTAATTTGAACCGTATCATTTTCTTAAATTTTGATTTACTAATTTAAATGACAATCTCACGACATTGCTCATAACCTTTTTTTTATATAACTTTTTTACAAACTAAATAAATCTTAAAATTAAAACAAAAATAATTATACCTAAACTATATATTAAAAAATTAAAAAAATGACATATTTTATCCCACTTACTAATCGTGTTGCACTTTAATCATAAATGCATTTGAATTGTGATTTATTAAATACATGTTTTTTTTTTTCAGAGGAAAAAAGCCAGTCCTTGTTATTCATTAAGAATCAAAGGGCATCTGAGATGCTATCCCAATAAATGGGTTACATTCTTGATGAGGGATCAAAAGAAACATAAACAGCTGCATCTAGGGGAGGTCACAACAACACATAATGAGCTGCAGACACAACACAACAAGCTGCGATGGGGACATGGACATCATCCACATACAGATCCCATAAGAAAGGCTGCCACTCAAACCATGTCTATCGTGAATACAAGTGTGTAGAACTGCAGTCTAAAAGAGTCTGCTCCAATAAAATAATACAGGGTGCATCAAGAAGAGGAGAACATGCTCCAGCACCTGACTCAAAAGAGTACAATCATGTCATGTGAGACCAAATGGCCATCAAAAAATTCACACAAAATTTAGAGTATTCACCTGATCCGGGAGCCAAGGTGAGAGCTTTTTTAGAGAGTCTGTCTGCAAGCTGGTTGTATTCACGATAGATATGGCTGAAAGACAGCTCCAGAAAGTAGGAGCATAGCTTTCTAATATCCCTACACCAGTGATAAAGATAAGGTGGTGAAAGAGATGCTGAACCATTTGCCCAATTTATGATGACTAAAGAGTCACCATATGTTCTGAGCTTGAGTATCCCCATCATTTGGGCTGTATGCAGAAGGGCCCATAGCCCGATAAGTTCCGCTTTTGTGTTGGTACCAGTTCCGGTCCCCAACGCAAACTCGAAGGAATGTGTCCTGCTCAAGTATAGACAAAATCCAACCCCTCCAACACCTCTAGCAGATGCCCCATCAAAGAAGCCACATGGATATTTAAGGACAGGACCCTGTCCCAAAGATCTGGACTTTTTAACTTTGAAGACTGATGGACAATAAAGCTGTGAGAAATAAGTAATCTGATGAATGATGTTGGTGATAGGAATAATTTTCCCATAAAAAAAAAAGGCATTTCTTGCCTTCCAAACAACCCACATGGCAAGAAATGGGAGGTAATAGAAGGCTGATTTTTTAGAGAAACAGTCAGTCCACCTATCCAAATACGAGCTGAGATCATCTGATTGAAAGGAAGGATAAATATCGAACTGTTCCTGAATGAGCGAGATAACCGTTTCCAAACCACACAATGGAAAAAGAGGTGTTGTACACAATCAGCAGCCTCATAGCAAAGTACACATACCCCTGGACCAGTCCATCCACGCTTTTGGAGATTATCCCATGTTAAGATCTTGTTCTGCAAGGCCAACCAAATAAAACAACAAATTTTCCTGGGGAGAGAACTAGCCCATAATTTTGAAAGAAAACTGTTGTCGGCACAAGGAGAAAAGGTGTGGACTATGCATTCATACACCAGTTTTGCAGTAATAGAACCATCATGCTTGTTATAATCCCATAGCAGAGTATCAGGCTAAGAATCAAGGCGAATACCCCCAATTTCCAGGCTTCTCGTGAAAGAATCCCAAATCAATTTCCAGTCACCAGCAATACAGAGATCCTCTGCAGTATACCAATACCGGTGAGATCCTAGCAGGGTATAATATGCCTGAGACAGAGAGGTAATATCCAGATCCTCTAAGAATTCCTTGAAACTGGCAGGGAACGTGATAAAGTCCTGAACCCCGATAATGGGATCGGTGCCAATAAGTACATTATTACTGCAGCCCACCTACCAGGAAATACTTTTACCAAGACACGGGAGAGTCAACATGAAACCCTTCCAGAAGACCGATGCACCACGAAAATTGAAGTGCTTGCCTCTGAGCCAAGTCTCAACCGAGAGCTTCTTAAGATATTTGTTGACCACGACATCATGCCAAAGACCATCATTCTGAAGTACCAACCAAAAGTGTTTTAATCTGAGAGCTATGTTGAACCATTGCAAGTTCTTAATACCCCAACCCCCGTACGAATACGGCTAGGAGAGGCACTTTGAGTCCGACAGATGGTATCGGTGTTTATTATCAGAGGATCCCTAGAGAAAGGCAAAAGTAAGACTTCTTAGCTTGTTCAAAACAGATACAGGAACAGGAGCTAGACCAAACAGTAAACCGGGATGGATGATAAAACAACTTGGATGAGTATTAACCGGCCTCCCAAGGAGAGAAGTTTATGAGCCCAGTGGAATATTTTTCTTTCAAAATGTTGAATCAGCCAGTGCCAGTCACTGACTTTATACCCTAGAGGCTTGAGAAAATAGCCTAGATACTTGAATCCCGTATATATGGGCTCCTTTTTGTAAGGTAAGGCCCAGGCAATATCCAATCTAATGTCAAATTCCACGTTATTGTAAAGGAAACATGATTTATCCACACTAATGATCATCCCCGAATCCTTACAGAAAGAGCTTAATAAAACTTCAAATGCCATCCAATTTGATAGCGTACCTGAGCCCAGAAGAATAACATCATCGACAAATAGGAGATGTGTTAGAGCAAGGGAGGGAGTAATCTTAATTCCTTTAATGAGACCATGTTCTGTTGCATCCGCAATCAAGAGGCTGAGGCCTTCAATAACCAGAATGAAGAGCAACGGAGAAAGAGGGCAACCCTGTCTGATGCCTCTGGTGGTAGTAAAGAATTTTGAAGGAGTACTATTAATAAGAACAACAAAATTAACCGATTACAAACAACCCATAATCCAGTTTACAGCTTGAAGAGGAACCCCAATCTGAATGAGGATGAGACGAATGAAAGACCAATTTACACGATCAAAAGCCTTCACCAGATCCAATTTAAGGATGAGGGCACAAGATTTTTTGGTCTTCACAGAATGGAGGGTCTCCTGGAGAATGCCAATGGGCTCAACAATCTGACGATTCTTTAAAAAACCATAATGTTCCTTGGAAATGTGAGTGTCTAAGAAAGGCTTAAGCCTCACTACAACAACCTTCGAGATCAATTTGTATAGAAGGTTACAAAGGGATATAGGCTTGTAATCGGCAAATGAGATGGGCTTATCCTTCTTAGGGATCAAGGCTAGGAAGGTTGAATTAAGAGCAGGTGGAATACAACCTGAAACTCTAGCACATTCCACAGCAGAAAGCAGTTCTTCACCCAAAATATTAAAGAAGTGCAGATAAAATTCGACAAGCCAGCCATCCGGGCCTGGGATCCTGTCCTTTTTAAAAGTGTGGAGGGCACTTTCAACTTCAGACAGGGAAACACGATCAGTGAGACAATGTGCAGCATCCTCGAAGATCATCTTGGGATATGTTACATGTGAGTGTATACAAATGTCATACACCCCATGATATAACATCTCAGGATACATGTATTATAACATTTTATGATACATATACCATTGTGGAATGCATTTAATAACTCATTACTAGATGTTTATTCTTATTCAAATTGTTCAATGCATTTAATAAATCACTAATCAATGTTTATTGTTAGTGAAATTCTACTTTGTGAAGAGCAACACATCATTGGTTTATCCTTTTCCAATGGTCATTGAAACAAAGTAGACACCAAAATTTCATGTTCCAATTTGAAAACATCTAGTTCTCACACCAAAATTTCAAGAACATACAATGTTAATGGATTTCAACAAAATTTCTAAGGATGTTCAAATGTTGGGCTTATAGGGAGAATCATTTGAAGCCTAATCTCAAGGAGTAGAACTAAATAACATTTGGGACCACCTTCCATAAAAGTATTACAACCAAACATAATGGAGAAGGATATTATATTAGATCTCAAACTGTAGAAACAAATCATAAACATCTTATGGGGAAGATTATTTTTGGAAATAGAAAGCCCCATTTTGATGGGTTTTTTAAGTCTAGAGGTGCATGATCTTGCCAAATGAAGTTGATAAGATCTAAAATCTAAACAATGTTAATGGAATTATGAATTATTAATCTACAAAGCTATGTAGAAGCACCGCAATAGATGCATGTTCTTTTTAAGTTAAGTTAAAATGAAATTTAACACCCAAAAGAAATGAAGTTGATAAGATCTAACATCTAAACAATATTAATGGAATTATCAATTATTAATCTACAAAGCTATGTAGAAGCACCTTAATAGATGCATGTTCTTTTTAAATTAAGTTAAAATGAAACTTAAAATCCAAAATAAATGAAGTTGATAAGATCTAACATCTAAACACTATCAACGTAATTGTCAATTTATCAACTGCAAAACTATGTAGAATGACCATGATAGATTCATGCCCTTTTTAAATTAAGTTAATGAGATTTAATATCCAAAAGAATATTAATGTAATTATCAATTTATCACCTAAACAACGATGTACAAGCACCATAACAACTGCATCTAAAATATATTCTGAAGCACCCTAGGATGGACCGGCAAGCCGACATATAAGCTATTACCAGAGTCACCTCGCCCCTGGTTTCGAATGACCAAAATTAGTTACCAATGAAGGCCATAAATCTAAAGTAGGTGGAGGAAGTTGTTTTTCAAAAGAAGGAAGGGACTGCCCCAGATCCGGATGGTTTTACCGTCAATTTTTTCCATCGCTTTTGGGAGATGGTCAAGATGGATGTATGGAGAATAATGGAGGATTCTAGGATTTCTGGTCGAATTCTGCCAGCGCTGAATGCCACCTTTATAACCTTAATCCCCAAGTGCGAGGGAGCAGACACCTCGGATAAATTTAGACCTATAAGTCTTTGCAATGTCATCTACAAAATTATCACAAAGGTCATAGCTAATCGCCTGAAGCCTATTTTGTCGGCTCTTATATCCCCAGAGCAGTCAAGATTTGTGGAAGGAAGACAGATTTCAGATAGGATTATTCTGGTACACGAAATTCTACATTCCCTAAAAATAAAAAAAAACTCTGAGGTATGATGGTCAAATTGGACGTTGCCAAAGCTTATGATAAACTTAATTGGCAATTTATTAGGAAAATGCTTGCAGTTTTTGGCTTTAGTGGGAACTGGATTAACTGGGTTATGAATTTGGTTTCTTCGTATTTTTTCTATGTCCTCGTGAATGGGGTGCCTTCGGGAGTAATAAATCCTTTCAGAGGCCTTAGACAAGGGGACCCCTTGTCGTCGTTTCTTTTTATTCTCATGGTTGAAGGGCTGGGGAGATCAATCACATCCTTAAGAGAGAGCAATGCTATAAGAGGATTAAATGTGACCATGGGAGGGGAGAAACAAACCCACCAACAATTTGTTGACGACACTCTGCTAATGGGGTATCCTTTCGTTAAGGAGGCAGAAAGTTTTAAATAGTGTATGAAACTCTTCGGTAGAGCTTCTAGTTTAGAGGTGAATGAAAAAAAATCACAAGTTTTTTTCTTCAATACGTTCAGGGTTGCTTGACATAATATCTGTGGAATCCTTGGGTTTAAGGAAATCTCCCTTCCGTCCAAATACCTAGGTACCCCTCTAATCAACTCTATTGCAAAAAAGGGGTCCTGGACAGATCTTCTTGACAATATGAAAAAGTGCTTGGCGAATTGGACACTGAGACCTTTAAACCTGCTCGGTCGACTTGGTAAAATCTTTTTTACAGGCAATTTCGACATACTTGTTTTCTACCATGATGGCCCCTAAAGCCATCCTGAAGGACCTTCAGAATATGCAAATAAAATTTATGTGGAGCGGCCCCTAGGAACCGCAAAAGTGGGGCTTGGTTAAATGGGACACTATCTATTCTCCCAAATATCAGGACGGGTTGGGTCTTCAAGATACGGAGAAGGCAAGCTTGGTGGGTGGGGAGAAACTGTGGTGGTGTTGGGTTTCCCACACCCAGGAAACTTGGGCCAAATTATGGCACTCTAAATATGCGTAAGGATGGGACTGTCAAGACCTTATCCAGTTTTTTGAAGATAAACCAGGGTTGTACATTTGACACACAACATGGCAAGGATGAAGTTTGGTTCAAGATCACAGTTTTTGGGAGGTAAGGAATGGCTACACAGCTAGGGTTTGGGAGGATTCGTGGCAACAA
>LPNX010512151.1:448502-588219 GCA_001517045.1 Pseudotsuga menziesii | reverse complement strand
TATATATATATAAGTGATCGAATTTTTGAAACAGTATGCCAAGTGTGGGTGCATCTTTTGAAGATTAATTATTTTTACTCTAAAAGTCGCCAAAATTATCAAAAAATTATATAAAGTCCTTAGAAATTTGAATATATTTTTTTTAAATAGCCAAACATTTTATGGTTTTAAATTTAAAAATTGGTAAGATTCACCAAGGTTTTTAAGCTTTGAGAAAATTATGGATCCTTAAAATTTTCCCTTCTTAAAAAGTGAATTTTGATGGTACATATTTTGTTTTGAGGCCCATATTTTACCTCAAAACTCCCCTAATGAGTAGTTTTCTAGAAACTTATTGACCGCTTCAGTTTGACCATTTGTCTGGAGGTGATATGTCATGTTGAACTTCAATTGAGAGCCTTGAAGCTTGAAGAGATATTGTCAAAACTTGTTGGCAAAAGTTGGGTGACGATCAGAGGCATTAAATGTAGGCATGCCAGGGATCTGTTTATGAAACCATGAGCTCTATTTATGGAACCATAAGCATTGTTAGTGGAACAGTGAGCGTTGTTAGTGGAACCATGCGCTCTAGCTATGGAACCATGATCAATGTTAGTGGAACCATGAGCATTGTTGGTGGAACCGTGAGCATCGTTAGTGGGACCATGAGCATAGTTGGTGGAACCATGAACTCTTATTATGGAACCATGAGCATTGTTGGTGGAACCGTGGACAATTTTGATGGAACCATGAACAATGTGAATGGAACCTTGTACAATGAATACAACACCATGTGCAAAGAAACCTTTAACAACATTGGTGGAACCGTTAATATCATACGCATTATTTATGGGCCACAAACCATTTGTTGGGTAACGCATACTTGATCACGAGGTAGTGGAATCTTGAATAATGCATATGGAACCTTGAACAAAATTAGTGTTGATGAAACAATGAATATATTTGGTGGCAAAATCTTGCATATTTGTTGGTTTAGTCTCCAACCAAGTTAATGGATCCATGAACATTGTTGGTGGAACCATGAGCTCTATTTTTGGAACCATGGGTATTGTTGGAGAAACCATGATCATTGATGAGAGCTCTATTTATGGAACCATGAGCATTGATGAGAGCTCTATTTATGGAACCATGAGCATTGATGAGAGCTCTATTTATGGAACCATGAGCATTACTTGTGGAACCATGAGTAATGGTCGCAAGATGGTGGAACCATGAGCTCTATTTATGGAACCATGAGCATTATTGGTTGAACCATGAGAATTGTTGGTGGAACCAAGAGCTCTATTATGGAACCATGAGCATTGTTGGTGGAACCATGAGCTCTATTTATGGAACCTTGAGCATTGTCGGTGGAACCATTAACTCCTAAAGGACCCACATTAAGTCTGTATAAACTCTTAAGCTCTTTCTAACATAATAAAGGAAGGATTCACTTTATCCCATAATAAAGGGAGGATGTCAGGAGCTTTCAAATTAACTTAGATAATGGATTTGGTGAATAAATTCTTCCTTTAAGTAAAAAAAAATATTATTTAAAAAACAACATTTAGAAAAAGGTTTTAATCAAATATTTATATTAACTAAAATTTTGTAATTTATATTAATCAAAAGTTTTGGTAATTTTGTTGGTGGAACCATGAGCTCTATTATGGAACTGTGAGCATTGTTGGTGGAACCATGAGATTTGTTTATTGAACCATGAAAATTATTAGTGGAACCGTGAGCATTATTGGTGGAACCATGATTAATGGTCAAGAAGTGGTGGAACTATATAAGGAACCTTGAACAAAATTCATGGAAAATTAGAATTTTAGGGGTGGAACCATGATGAATATTTATGGAAACATGGACAATTTTGATGGAATTGTGAAGAATGCAAGTGGAACCATGTACAATGCATAAAAAACCATGTCATAATTATAGAACATTGAACAATGTTAGTGGAACCATGAATATCATAAGCATTATTGATGGACCATGAAAGTTTTGGTGAGTAATGCATACATGGTCACGAGGTGGTGGAATCATGAGCAATGCGACGAGAAACTTGAACAAAGTTACCATGAACATATTTGGTGGCATAATCTTGGACATTCAATGGTTGAATCTTGAACAAATTTAATGGAACCATGAGCATTGTTGGTGGAAGCATGAGCTCTATTTATGGAACCTTGTGTATTGTTCATGGAACCATGAGCTCTATTATGGAACCGTGAGAATTATTGGTGGAACCATGAGCTCTATCTATGGAATCACGAACATTATTAGTGGAACCATGAGATATATTAATGGAATCGTGAGCATTATTGGTGGAACCATGATTAATGGTCATGAGGTGGTGGAACCATATAAGGAATCTTAAACAAAATTCATGGAAAATGAGAATTTTAGGGGTGGAACCATGATGAATGTTTATGGAACCATGAGCAATTTTGATGGAACTGTGAATAATGCAGCTGGAACTAGGTACATACAAAACCATGTGAAATTAAGGAACCTTAAAAAATGTTGGTGGATCCATGTGTTAATGTAATTGTAACTCGGAAGATATTCACTTGTATATTTCATATTGTATTTTATTGTACCCTGATGGAGATGTTTATTCCTTCGATCGGGAGATTCATTATTGTAATTAAGTCATGTAAAGTCATTGAGGTTAACCCTCCATTGTATGTCGGGGAATTAAACCCCAGATTTAAGTTGTAATAGGGTTATTAGACTCTCCTATAGAAGTCGGCCCTGTTAAGGGAAAAATCCAAGTCAGGATAAAGTATAAATAGAGAGTGTGACTCTCTATTTTAACACACACACTCACTCATCAAGTGCGCATGAGAGAGAGAAGACAAGCTCACACAAGGGAGAGAGAGAAGTCGTCGAAGATCATCTTTATACTTTTGGGTTTTACTTTTGCTACTGGTGCTCATTCTATCTTTGAGGAAGTTACAGGGTTTTCTCCTTTATGGTTTCCCCGAGGAAATTTTTGTGTGTCTCTTGTCTCTTGTGATTATTGCTATGCATGTTATTTTCTTAGATAAGATCCTAGATCATATTGAATAAACTGCAAAAATCTAACACCGTGAATATCATAAGCATTATTTATGGACCATGAACTATTTGGCGAGTAATGCATACATGGTCATGAGATCGTGGAATCATGAGCAATGCATATGGAACCTTGAACAAAGTTATCGTTGATGAAACAATGAACATATTTGGTGGCAAAATCTTGGACACTAGGTGGATGAATCTCGAAAAAAATTAATGGAACAATGAGCATTGTTGGTGGAACCATGAGCTCTATTTATGGAACCATGAGCATTGTTGGTGGAACCATGAGACTTGTTTATGGAACCAAACACATTGTTGGTGGAACCATGAGCTCTATTCATGGTTCCACCAATGATGCTCATGGTTCCATTAATAATGCTCATGGTTCCACTAACATTGCTCATGGTTCCATAGCTAGAGCTCATGTTTCCATAGCTAGAGCGCATGGTTCCACCAACAATTCTCATGGTTCCACTAACAATGCTTATGGTTCCATAAATAGAGCTTGTGGTTCCATAAACAGATCTATTGGTTCCACTAATAATGGTCGTGGTTCAACCAATAATTCCCATGGTTCTGTAAATGGGATTTATTGTTGGAATTGTAATAGGAATAAAAAAAGGCATTATTGGTGGAACCATGAGCTCTATTTATGGAACCATGAGCATTATTGGTGGAACCATGAGCTCTATTTATGACCATGAGCATTTATGTAGAACCATAATTTCTATTTATGAAACATGAGCATTAGTGGTGGAACCATGAGTAATGGTCGCCATGTGATGGAACCAAGCAAGAAACATTGAACAAAATTAATGGGAAATGAGCATTTTAGTGGTGGAAGCATGAGCTCTATTTATGGAACCATGAGAATTCTTGGTGGAACCATGAGTAATGGAAAACATGTTTATGTATTATCTAGGGAATCACAAATATTGTTCACTAAGTTAAAGGGACCCCCCCTTAGTTTTAAGAGTTGACCTGAAGTGTTCAAGACGCTAGGTTGTGGTGACATTGATATCTAGCTTCTTTGATGCTAGCCATTGATTGCACCGTGATCCGTGACTTTATCATGGGTTCTATTTTTTGCTGTAACATTCCCCCTAAAAGTAGAATCCATTGCTCTAACATCATTGTGTGAATGCTTCACCATCATGGAACGCATCCAACTTGTCTCTATTTATGGAACCATGGGCATTATTGGTGTAGCCATGAGCATTGTTGGCAGAACCATGAGCATTCTTGGTGGAGCCATTTTCTAAAGTCTTATGCTTCATGCCATTCTAGCAACAATATGACTAATCAAATTATCTAAATTTGGTTTCGAGCATACTATGGGACTTTTGAGATACCCAAGGATATGTTGAAGTGAAATTTATATATATTTGTTGTTTAATGTATTATTTGAAGGAGTACCAATAGGGGTTACAAAGGTTTCCAAGAAGATGATTCCACTTGTATTGCATGCTTGTATTGTTTTCTCAAATCTAGTTGTACCTTCCAAATGATAGATCTATGTATTATTTAAAGATGTTGAAACATGTCTCTACCCTTAGAAAGGAAAAATTCTAAAATTTTGGTGTGTGCTTGGCTATAGAAGGTGTTCGAATACCACCTGTAATGTAATATGGCATAATGCAATAGAATACCAGTGCCAAATAGAAAGTACAAGAGATAAATAAATAGAACCTAAGAAATAACCCTTCTATTAGTGATGCCAAAAATCAATGTTCACTTGCCTCTTTGAGGGTAAACTCCTCCAAATACAATAACAACCATTGATCATGGCACAACCCTCCCATCGATCCGGCCACAGAGGGAACATGAACGATATAGGGGGTGCTATATTTCTCCCCGGAGGCCATATTATATAATGCATTAACAACTAAGTGCTTATGCAATTATCATTAATCATACATATTGGAATTAGACACTATTAATGCACACACACAACATGTTTATACCAAGATGTTCATCACATGAATAACAATAAAACAATGCACATCAATAATTCATTTTAATCTTATTCATAGACATTAAATTGAAGAATTCATATTGGATTAGCTCATTCAATTTAACACAATGTATAATCATTCATAATACATAAATTAAGCATAATCAGAGGCAGTAGAAGTACTTATATTTTAATTGTAATCAACCAAGCAACTGGTTATGGAAGATAAACGTTCTTCCCAACCATAGGTCTCTTTCCAAACTATATTCTTTCAGCTAAGAGACCACCCTCGAGCTGGGTTGTGTATCCACTACTCAAGCTCACTTAGAGCCATAGGTATAGATACTCATGCTAAGCCAACACACAGTTGGGTTTTTCAAGCAAGTAGGGAGGCATGTAAGGAGATATTTGAGCCAGTGAGCTCAACCACAAAGCTATAGGCATCTCAATTGGACTTCAAACATCCTTGGCACCCACATTACCTACCACACCCAACACAAGGAAGGTTCCCTTCTCTGCTACACAATCCCTTAGGCGCCCCTTCCCTTTAGTGATCTTAAAGGTGGGAATATAAAGGTACAAGCTGCTAAATCCTCATAGATTCTTTCCTTCACTAGGTTTATCAAGAAACTCCAACCTATGATCTCACTCCCGCTTTAGTCCACTCTTGGATTTTTCTCCAATTTGACCACATGACTGTAAATCATGAAATTACACTTTCGAGCTTTCAAATATGATCTTTCCCATGGATTTTTAGGTGTATGTCCCTCTCAATTTCTCCCTGGGGTTTATATCTATGGATTCCTCACTATATTTTAGTCCTCACATGAATTTCTGGGCGCTTTTGGCATTTCAAAATGTGGATTCTTTCAAAGGTGTGATTTATGCAAATTACACTTCTGGGAATGCATAGTTTGCTCTGAATTTCTCTCTAGTTGTTCCACAATGGAATGGGGAGCAAGGAAAATGAAATCCCATGAAGAAGAGTGAATTTTGGGTCAAGTAACCATTCCATACCCATCCTTATGAATTTTTGGGTTTCCCATGCTCCATTAATTTCATGAGTTGAATTTGCAATTGCTTTTTTACAACAAAAATAAATTCTAGCAAGGAAAATCAAGATGGGTTCTCAAGATGACATTTGGAAACACATGGTTCAATCCCACAACCCCCTCACCTCTCCCTAGTGGATACACATGCCCCCCTTATTTTAGTTTCTTCCATATCGAATTCTTGATATTTTTATTTGTATTAAAAATATTTACATGTATATACAATTTTCATGGCTTACTAGCACATGGCTAGCAAAATATAAATGCATGCCTTTTTAAAAGATGAGCATTCACTAGAGGGCCCTTGGTGTTATGAAACCAAATCCTAGAAATAGCATAAAAATAGTAAAAATAAACCAAAAGAGAATAATCCATTCCTTAATAATGAATAGCAGAGATGAATAGCAATCCTCTTCGAGGGAGGAACTTCCTTACACAATATATTGTGTACCCAAGACAAGACAATATACAATGCTTACTAACATGAAAATATATCCTTCATATATATAGGAGACATAGGTGTACAATAAAA
Source organism: Pseudotsuga menziesii (assembly GCA_001517045.1). Taxonomy (NCBI): domain Eukaryota; kingdom Viridiplantae; phylum Streptophyta; class Pinopsida; order Pinales; family Pinaceae; genus Pseudotsuga; species Pseudotsuga menziesii. The sequence continues at coordinate 581,633 of LPNX010512151.1, read as the reverse complement.
ACTAATAGACCCACGGATAGACCCAAGTCTACATCAATAATATGTAATACACCACCACATAGGGATAAAGTGCCACACTATAGTCGGGAATGTGCCCAACATTTAGGGATTAAAATGTCCCTCCCGTTCAGAAAAATCATTGTCATCAATGATTGGGTAGTTTTAGATGCATATGTATGAAGGAATTGTCTTCCCATGTCTAATTTGTAGCTGGTATGTTCTTCCACTTGATGATGTATTCAATAATAGCTTGATTTCGTAGTTGTTTGGTCCTTGTTGTAATGATTTGTTCAAGCTTCCATATGATTTTTCCTTCTTAAAAACTACTTTGACTATGATGTTGATCTTCCTGTTGTTTCATCCTGTTTTTGGACATATTTAGTGTTTGGAGAAATGCTTGTTGTTGCTCTATGTGATCTACCACTGCTTGAACTATAGATTTTCCTTCTTCAAACCTTGATTGTAAGAATGTTTTATGTCCAACTAGGGATGAGATAAATTTTTGGCTCCTCTGGGTCTGAAATTTTTGCTTGTGGTACCTTGATGTGTCCTCTTTCTGATCCCATAGGTCTGACCTAATTTGGATTCTTTAGCAAAACGTTATTGCAAATACCCCAACGCTTCTTTTTTTGGCCTAGCCTGAAGAGTAATCCATGCCTTAATACTGAATAACATATATGAATATAAATCCTCTTCGATGGAGGAACCTCCTTACACAATGTACTAGGTACCCAAGACAAGACAATATACAATGATTACTAACATGAAAATATGTGATTCCTATATATAGGAGACATAGGTATACAATAACAACTAATAGACCCCTAATAGACCCAATCCTGCATCAATAATATGTAATACACCACCATATAGGAGGTAAAGTGCCACACTATAGGGGGTAATGTGCCCAACATTTAGGGCTTAACACTTGGCCTTGAGCTCCACGCTAAGAAATCATACATCCCATATACACAACAGTTACATATAAATCCAATACATTTTAAGGGTCAAAATGGGGGTATTACAGATCGCATTACATAACCTTCTACTCTCTCTCTCTCTCTATAGTGCATCAATAGAAAATAACCCTAACTACATGTAGTCCGACTATTAGCGAGGGTTGGCTACCTAGTGGGTCTTGATTAATAAAGATACTTGTTTACATTGAAAAACTAACTATTTAGTAGGCTTTATTCAAAGAATATAGTGTCGTACATCAATAAAGTAATCTTAAGTATCCTCCAAGTAGAGAGGTTAGGGTAGGACCCTAAGAGGACTTTCGATATACTTAAGGGTACATGGAAGTGAAATTTCATATACAGATATTGTGTAATGTGATATTATTCAATGGGGTACCAAAATGGGCTATAAAGATGTCCAACCAAATGAAATCTCTTATATTTCTTGTGTGGACTCTTCCCCTACAATATGTTTACTTATTGACCAATTGATCACTATGTTATTTATAGATATTGAAATGCTCCTCTAGCCTAAAAAAATTCTCTAAAAATATCAACTCAAGAAAATGCTTTGATACCAAATAAGAAAGTGCTTTGATACCAAATGTTAAGTACCTTATTAGTAGAACAAGAAATTTAAAGTGAAAATGTTATAATATAACAAGATTTAAGATGAAAATGATAGAAATGCCACAACAATATGAAATTGTAGAAGAGTCAAATACTACAAATAACAATACCTATATTGATGAAACTTAATGTTTATTTGCCTCTTCAAGGGAGCAACCTCCAACTAATCATAATTCCAATTACAATATGAATTATAGGACATGTCATTACATTGTTTCTACTTCTTTAAATAAGTTATATCTAACTTTCTAAGAACTTTCTAAAGCAAGAACCTTGTAGTATGTATTCTTACAATTATTGTTTTCACACTATATCTACTTTGGGGACCTTATTTAATGAAGATGACCTGATGTGGTTTTGATCCATAGATGTGGATCAAAACCACTCATGAGCAAATTTCTACACCAAAGTGCGAATAAAAATTTGATTGTTTTATTTATTAAACAATCATGTTATTATATAGATTTACTGGAGAAGACCAACTTAAGGAACCATGGATAGAATAACTCACCAGATCCTAAAAATTAATAATTAAATCTAATAATAGAACTAAAATCCCTACTCTCCATAGGAATAGGTTAAAACCCCATCTACTCCTTGAGATTAAGAACCTAAAAAGATAAGTACAACAAAGCCATAATAACATTAATAAGCACATGATATAGATAAGATTGTGAGAATAATACCTTATATGAAACAAACCATAGACTAAAATATATCACTAAGAATCCTTATCATGACCCTGATACATAACAACCTATATATCTACTTAAGGGAGATAGGGTAGAACCTTCTAGTGAGCTCATGCAAAACCATCTTTTACACAAATAAATATATAAACAACATGAACAACCAATTAAAGAAACATAAACCATTATGCTTGAGCATAAAAAAATATTATACATAAATTTTCACAAATCCAACATTCTATGGAGAATCATCACTAATATTTGGGGATGAACCTCATCTAATAGTAGGGGGTGATCCTTTACCATGCTCAACTCCTAGACATCATTTTATAGCCTATGTGACATGTTTAATTTGGAAATAACCCAAGCAAATGTAAAAAACTTATCAATTTGCATAGGAGGTTACCCATGCCTCCATTCCACCTTTAACAAGACTATCAATTAACCTTGTGGCAATCCCTTGCATCACTACTCTATGAGTGCATATATTAGGTCAAAGAAGTTCCAAATGGATCCCTTGCCATCATACATCGAATTAGAACTAGTTAGGGGAACTTCTATGTGGGTCCCTTTTTAGATTGCATGAAGTCCCACCCAAAAGTAGTTGAGACTTCTCCATCTAAATCTTCCATACCTCTATGAGTACACTAATTGGTTAGGGGAATTATTAGGTGAGTCCCCCTTCATATTTTATGGAGGGCCCACCAAAAAATATAAGAGTATTTTTCATCTCAATCTTCCATAAAATAGTCTTCAGTTGGACATGCAGTTACATGTGATGAGTCACTTTCAGTTAGACTCAGTCATCTATTACACTCTGATTCAGTTAGGACTTAGTATGAGAGTCGGTTATTGATAAGTTCTGTGGTTAACTAAGTGTGCCGATTGTGGTTGACATTTAGTTAAGCTACACCCATTCATTCAATTCGAATGACCTTTTTGGGAATTCAAATTGTCTTGGATTCATGCATCTTGCATGATCATTATATTGTATTACTCATTCTTTATTGATTATACAGAGCTGCTACTCCTATTGCAGCACCATTATGCCATTTTCATGCTTAATTGTCTGAAATCTATTATGAGACTGTGTTTTGGTCCCTAGATTAATATAACCTATTTATCTATGTCTAATGTTTTAATGGCATGCATGTTTTTTAATTATATTGTAATCTGCATAATTTGAGTTGATCAAAGTCATAACTTCATCATAAAAACTAAAATTAAATTTATTTACTTTTTAATTCATTCCTAAAAAATTTCAAACATTACATGAATATGAACCTTGTCAAATTATACCATAGTGAAATGAAATTTGAACTTGAACTATTAATGTAACAAATCTCAATTACAAAATAGATGATTATAGTCAATGTAACTCAAGTATAGATTATTGGGTTTGTAAAAGAAACGGCTATAGAGTAAACAAATCTTATAACAATAAAACTTTTATTTAAATTTTTATATAAGAGTAAATTAACACTTAGTCCATTAGATGTAGTTTGGGTGGTTGGAAGGAATAATTGTTATAGTCCCCACCCATATTCAATTATTGTAAGTGACATGATGTTCTTATAGTAATGATTAAGTAGATTATATGACTAATTACAAACTAATTATATTTTTATTACTCTTTTAACTCTCCTCACCATTCCCTATCAAAGAGGGAATAACAGTAATTTTTTCAACTATTTCAAGAAATGCAAGTAAGCACTAAGCTATCACTCATGGTAATTTTTTCAACTATTTCAATAAATGCAATGTAAGTACCAAGCTATCACTAATGGTCAAGATCGCTATACCCAACAAAGTTTTTCAAATATTTCAAGAAATGCAATGTAAACACCAAGCTTTCACTAATGGTCAAAGTTCCAATTTTTTCAACTATTTCAAGAAATGCAATGCAAGTACCAAGCTATCACTAATGTTCAAGAGCGATATACCCAACAAAGTTACAAACAAAATTACAATCCAAGGTTAAAGTTCCAAAATTTTCAACTATTTTTCAAAAAAATGCAATGTAAGCACCAAGCTATGACTAATGGTCAAGAGCGATATACCCAACAAAAGTTACAATCCAAGGTACTGACCTTGGAAGAAAAGTTTGAATGGACTATACCCAAGGAAGTTATGAATTTTGAACTTGAATCATGGAGAACAAGGATTGAACTTGAATCGTCTAATGGTCAAAGCAAATAACTAACTGAATATTTTTTTACTTTAGCTTGTCGAACCTAACCAACACAATTGAGTTTGAATATAAATAATGATGAATCTTCCATTAACAATGGATTCGAACAACTGGTTTTTGCAATCAAGGCCAGATTTTGATTGAGATGTGTTCTTTAATGGCCAATAATGGGCATTCACTGTTTTATCTTTCGTTCACTGTTTTATCTTTCGTTTTAAATACTATGGAGTGAGTTAGCTATGGAGCAATCCTCCCTCCTCCGTCCGATGGAGGGAGGATTGCTCCATAGCTAGCTCACTCCAAATACTATCACTCGTCTACAACGATGGCAAATTGTGTAGATCATTGATTAAGTGATTAATAGTCCGACATGAAAAAGAACATGGAAAAACCATAGAACGCTGAACTAATATCACCACTACAGAGTATTATGATTTCCCAGCACTAAAATCACTACTATAGAACATTATTAATTCACATAACTAATAAGCTCGAATGGGATGCATCAATGATAATGAAGTCTCAATATATTATCGCAATCGGGAACACATCTCGGAGGCATTTTCTTGTTTCTGGGCGTGTCAGTCCAGTAATTGTAGATAGTGTAGTGCTTCCTCACCCATTTCAGGAACCTCCATTGCCGCCCGTCCAGGTCTCTGAACTCCTTCTGATCCCACCACCGCTGCCCCTGCGTAGCACACACAGACTGCGGAGTAGAAGCCTCACAGGCATCGACATGGAATTCCCTGTAGAAGGCTATGAATGGCGCCTTGCTCCAATCGGTTTTCTCCAGCCCCCCTCGGGTGGCCCAGTGATCTGCATTCCACAGGCTCGAATAGATCTTCGTCGGTTCATTAAATGCGAACCTCACAGCCAGGTCCTTCCTTTTCTTGAACACGCGGATTGGTACCCCATCTACCAAAAATCTGCCCAAAAAAAGCACATTACATCACAGCCAGGTGCATTTGACTTCGTCTTTTTAAAGAAGAAATAACGACAATGTCAAGGGTTCGAGTATGGAGGCTTACACAATCTGGTACATGTTCCAGAGCACTGCATAGGAATGGTAATCCTTGGTGAGATCGAACCAGAGATATATGCAATGCTCTCTCTCACCCTTGCCTCCTGTGAATACGTTGGTCTGAAGAATGTAGGGTTCCCCAGACTTGTTGCCCAAGAATTCGAAGTCTATCTCATCGTGTTCAGCAGTATGAGAATAAAGCTGCTCTTGCCAAAACGAATTCTCTTACCAAAACGAATGCAGATAAAGTAAGCAGGCAGAAGAAGACTTGATGAAAACAAACGACAAATATTATCATGAATACGTACATAAAAGGCGGTGACAGTGCCAGAGGAATTACCGGCAACCAGCTTAATCTGCATACAGAAGTGCCCAAATAAATGTGTCCCCTTGGACTCAAACCCCGCACCTGTTAACTCCACATTTCATCTAACTTTGTTATACCCAGCGACTGATAAAAGATAAAACGACCCAGAAATATGCAGAAAGAAATGGAATGGGGAATAAATTACCATACTGTTTGTTGAGAATAAGCTGTCTTTTGACCAACATTGAATTGTTTGATATGGCTGGCGACGTAATTGTTGTAGAAGGGAACACTCACTGGCTTCCTGGGCGTGGTAGCCATGGCAGCATAATGGAGTAAGAGAATGAGAAACAGACCCAGATACTGGGCCGTTTTCATGGCTTCCGACGCCATTGATGGTAGCTGAATGCAGAGGATGCAATGGTAGACTGCACGCCGCCACACACGACGCGGAATTAGTATTGTAGGCAATGGGCTTTTATAGGAAGAAAGAGGGAGAAAAAGGAGTGGGTGACAAGTGTGATTTCTGGGTTTCAGAGTGTCATAAAATCAAATATTGCCATACATAGAATACCTTCGTTTCTATGCATTACTACTTGTCTTTCCACAGGATCCCTGTACGAGGAGAAATGAGAACAACGATGCCCACTGCCCAGAAGTAATGCCTTCTGAAACTTGAGTTGAAGCCGGTGGTCAAAATATAGGCAAAGGTTTTTCCTAAGGCCTGGAGGTAAACCCATTGCTTTTTATTGAATTAAGCCGATTGATAAAATGTAGTTCAATCACATGCAGAAAACCCAAAACATCATTTTCTTGCATTCATCTTCACTTTCCGTCCTTTAATCGATTTAACAAAGGCTCAGTTGCTTAAAATAGATGGAAGCAATCTTTATGAGCACTGGGTTTCAGTTGGTATTATCCTGTCATGGAACTTCTCTGTCTCAAAATGAGAGAAAGACTGTTGCAGCTCGATTCAGAATCTGTGTCTAACCAGTCCAACTCCTGTTGCACTGCGCCCTGATAGTATGGAGATAGAGGCACCCTGATAGGTTGGGGATAGAGGGTTGATGCTAGGTACGAAGGTAGCAGGGTCGTTTGGAAGCAAGGAGAGCCGAGGATAACTAGTCCAGCGCCCAAAAGAACGCAGATGGGAACCACTATTGAGTTTTTTATAAAAAATTTGGAGGTAAATGTATATTTTAAATTTTGAATTTGAACATGATGGATGCCATCGATATAATGATGCAACGCTGTCAATATCAGCTTTACCATCCAATCCATAAAATGATGTTGCAATTGTACCAGTAAGTCAGGTTGACGGTACCTGGATGATTGATTGCCGGGAATTGGCGAGGGAGCAGATGCCGGTAAAGCGCAAACCCTCAACTTATGGATGGCCATGCCTCATGGGATATATGGTCTGGCACCTGAGAGACTCTTATTAAAGACGAGCCTGTATGGTAAATAAGGCTCGCCTCCATAAATTGCAGCGAGGATTTTATGGATAGCCAGGCTTTGCCAGCTTAAATTGACTGTCAAATTTTTACATATATAATAAATTATGTTAGTATGTATTAACTTCAGTAATTTCATCTTTCTCTTTAACTTTAATCATGAGAATTGTTATAATTATTATAAGTAGGGATAAAGATAAATAGAATGTTTTTTATTATCTAAAATAAATAATAAAAATGTTATAAAAATCTAAAATTTATTAATGATCTACCAAGTTATTTTTCTCTTTTATAACTTTTTTTCATTAAATATTTTTTAACAATTATTAATATACAATGAAATATTATAAAAATAAAATTTAGTAATAGTTTAGTATGTTGTTTTTCATTTTATAACCTTATTTTTTAGAATTTTTAAATATATATATAATTAAATTAAGTGATATTCTTAATTTTGTTAAAAAAATTAATATGTTGTATTAGGTGATACTCTTATTTTTTATAAAAAAAAATACTATAAATTACATCTTGCCATAAAAATGAATAAAAATAAATGGTTTTTTTAATATGTTTAATTAAATGGCACTTATAAGTCATTGTTAGGGATAAAAATGAATGAAGTGATTTTATTTTAGGTATATTTTTAAAATATATATTTTAAATTCATTTTTTTTATAAATAAACAAAATTAATTCAATTATATTTTGTTTTATTTAATTAATAGTTAAATTAATGATTAATTTTTTAAATAATTTAAATATTTATTATTTATATATACATTTCTATATTTAATTGTTTTAATTATTTTTGAAGGTATAGTTTTCATATAATATCTAATTAATATTTATTATTTTTTAAAAACTAATAATCTCATGCATTCACATTTAAAATAGGGAGGGAGAGTAAAGTTTCTTTGGATTTAAATATTTAATAATAAATTTAAATTTAAAAGAGTATGAGAAATACTCATATTAAGTTTGAATTTTCAATATTAATATTTACTATTATTATTATAAAATATAAAGTAGATAAATTTTTAAAGATTTTTAAAGATTTTTTTAAAGATAGCAAACCCTATTATTATGAAGTTGTTAAATTAATAGTGAGTAACTTTCTTATTTTTCTTGATTTCTTTTTGAATTTTTAAGTTATTGATTTTTTCCATATTTTTATAATTCTTCAAGTCTATATTTTTTTGATTATTTTTTTGTCAAATGGTTTTGGGTCTTGGGTCGTTAAACCTCGAAGACAAACTCTTAGCTAGTCATAAGTAATTTTAGGTCTTATTCTAGGACCACTATACTTATCACATACTTATTATAAAATGTAAAAGATTTTGTCAATTTTACTAATTTCTAAAATGTTTTAAACATAAAATATTCAATAATATTATTGAAAATATTAAAAAATTTAAGAATTTTATGTAGTTTTTAGAAAATTTTGACAATTGTTAGAGTAAAATATTTATATATATATACACATTCCCTCAAAGTGTAGTAAAATATTTAATGTTGTATGCATCTATTTGTTTGCCAAAAATATTTAGGGTCAATTATACAGGTTGAGCAAAGACAATAACACTCACGTGAATGCCATAGACTATAAGTGCTTGAACGGGTTTTAGTCAAAAGCAGAGCCATCGAATTTAAGTCAATCTTATGCTTTGTCTTGTAGCCAAGCATCCCAAGCAAAAAGAAATATTCAGAACTACTTACAGAGTAAATTTAAGGTCTTGGGGATGACTACAACCTTTGCAGCTTGTAAGCATGAGCTATTGACTTCTTGAAAATCAGAAATCATGATGGTGGAGGAAGCTACAGAGGTATTAGGGGCCCAAAATCTAGGATGCTTGAACCTCAACAGAAAACATCTCTTTCTCGTCGATGATTATACACAGCTAAGGACATCTACGGCAATGCCCAAGCCAGTAGAAACCCACATACTAGATGTATCGATGTTTGAGAGGATGGTAAGCAAAGCAATAGAATATAAAACATTGGAGGTTCACAGAAGGATGAGATCTGAAATATCGACCCTTGTCTCCGATTTTTTCTATCCCATGTTAAAATATCACCCATTTGTTCAAGAATTCAAAGATGGGAGAGGATTTAAAGAGAAATGCGGTGTTCATGGATCACGATAGCTCTGACTTGACTGAGTTGAGCCTAGAAGCAGCAAGATGAATACCATGGAGGTAGAGATGGTGGTTCAATTTTTCTTGTACTTAACCAATTGTTGTGGGTACAAGCCATCAAATATCAGTATTGTAAGCATGTATGGGTCATAGCGAAAAATCAATGCTTCATACCATTTTCCAAGCAAGCAATATAACCAGAAAATGGCCAAGTCATTCTGTGGTGGCAAGAAATGTCATATAATGAACACAAATTAATTTATTCCAAAAGTGAGATGGGTGGATGAATTCTAGGGAGAAGAGAACAAATCATACTGCTCTCGCTTGTCAGAAATATGAGGAGCTCTTCATACTAATTAAATTTAGATGCCCCACAAAGTAGCATAGGATTCCTCAGCTTTCCCAAACTGTGAATATGTGTTGCACTCTCTAGAGCTAGAATCAGTCTGTCTATCTTCGAAAACACCAAGCTTCTATAATATAAGAGTTCGTTATGGAGAGACATCATCCAAGATCTTGAATAAAATGGTAGTGTGTGAAATGAAATTAAATCTGTGTTTCCCAAGACACCCAGATGTACAAGTTGGTTCTCAGAAAAGCCATGATTTGAGAATGTACTGATCCAGATTTATGCAGGAACGCAACAGAATACACAAATAACCATAGAAACAAAGATGCAGCGGAAATAACACTTCATTTCATTAATCAAAGAATTGAAACTTGTTTACATACATAATGGAAATAAACTAGCTAGAGTGTTGGTAGCTTATCTCTGAGAAGAGATGTGGCAGTTACATGCCTCTGAACTCTGTGTTACAATGCGGCTCGAAGGCATATATAATATTGAGAAACAATGGAAACCCTACACATCCAAAAACATAACCCTAGGAGGTGAAAAGCCAGAATGTAGGCCCAGTTGGGTAACTTGGTAGATCAATTTCCCGGGGTCGTAACTTTGGCATACTACCTCCGTTTGACGCGCATCATACATCGTTAGAAATATCTATTCAAGGACTACATCCATAAATGAAAAATATCATGTTTAGAGAGCACTCATGTTTTCCCAACCATTCGATGCTAAAAAATGTCGTTTAGGGCCTCAAAACGGCTCCAGAAATTTAGGACCCGAAAATTGCCAAAAAAAGTAAATTGTGCTACAATTAAGGAAACTCGAAAACTGAAAGAAAAAATGGTGGGGGTCCAAGTGGAATAGGTGGGTCTCCACCAATATCCTCCTGGATCATTCCTCCCCCCTTAGGAAGCAATGGTCCCCATTGCGTTGAGTTCCTCCATGAGATGAGGAAACTTCTGCTGAACTTGGTCCCTGGTGAGCCACTTTCCCTAGTGAAGGAGTTGGCCTGCTTTGACAACTCGATATGGCTAGATCTTCTGCTAGCAGGTGTTCTTGATCTGTGTGTCCATAATCCGATCAGTTGTGGCTTGTTTCGTCCATTCGGGGTTTAACTCTGTTGGTGTGAGTTGTTCTGCCACATCTGATGTGTCCAGTAGAGGTGGAAAGTAGAAATGAAGGCAACCCACATTGAACACTGGGTGCAGACCAAGGAATGGTGGAATATTGAGCTCGAAGGCATTATCCCCGACATCCTTGGTGATGGTGTATGGCCCATATCGGAGCGGTCAAAGCTTGCGGTGGGGTCCAGTGAGGAGCTCCTTCTGCAAATGTAGCCACACTTTGTCGCCCACCTGGAAGTTGTGTTGCACCCGATGCTGATCATACCGTTGCTTTTACTTAGCATTGGATCTTTCCAATACGTCCTGAACCTATTGGCGAATGTGTTGAATGCACTCAATGAAGTTGTTTTCCTTGGAAACTTCAGACTGGACATGAGCTGAATCAACATGAGTAGCTGCAAATGTCATGGCTACCTCAATGGGACATAGTGGCTGGAATCCCAAGCCCACGTGAAAGGGGCTGTGGTTGGTTTAGCTGTGGAGGGCCCAGTTATAGCTATGTTGTACATAGGGGAAGATCTCATCCCATGTGTGTGGATGCTTTGAGTTGTACATGCGCAAAATGTGTACAATCATCCTATTGACGACCTCTGTCTGGCCATCAGTCTGGGGATGGAAAGCTGTGGAATTTGTGAGCTTGGTGTCTAGAATTGGCCATAGGCTAGACCATAATGTACTAAGGAACCTGTTGTCCCGATCTAAGATTATAGACTGTGGGATCCCAAAGTGTACCCACACTCATTCAAAGAAGAGTTTAGCAGTGGCTTCTGCTGTGATATTCTTCTTGCAGGCCGTCATTATGGACATCTTTGAGAATCTGTTGACGACCATGAACACACAGTCTATTAAATTTTCATATGCTTAGCTAACACATTAGTATTTCATTTCATTTTCATAACAAAATCATATAAACAGAATCACTGAAAGAAACAGTATCACAAGAACAACACACAAATTTATCCTGGGAAAACCCTAAAGGGAAAAACCCAGCAAAAGCTTCCTCAATATAGATGCCCCAAAACGATAAAAGGTAAAACCAACAAGGAGATCAAAGCCCGATCCTCCTCCTTCTCCAGCTACTTCTGTTCTCCACTAATGTGCTACACAAGTGAGTGTGTGTGTTCCAAATGAGGAGCGCTGCACCTCTATTTATATTCATCCGTTCACTTAAGTTAACTCATCTGTCATGTAGGCTCGAGTTAATCATGTAGGCTTGAGTTACACATGTAGGCTCAAGTAACCACATTGGGGTGCTAATGACCCACCTTTACAATTAGAGGGGACTACCTCATGAATCTTATTAGTTCTTCCGATTAGGAGCATCGGGGTACAAAGTAATACAAGTGGTTCTTCCGGTAGGACCATCGGGGACCACAAAGAAATACATATAGAATATTCTTCGAAGTTACAATATTTCAACACTCCCCCTTAATGAGAAAGGTATTCTATAACAACATCAACAACAACAATAATAGGAGAGAGATAGAGGACATCATCAACATCATCAGGGTGACACATCTATAAATCATTGGAAGCTTTTCAACATCATGTAGTATTCATCTTCAATCTTTAGTCTTTAGCATCATCAGTACTTTGACCGCTTCGATCAGCAACATCTTCAGCATCTTGACTCTTCAATCAGCAGCAACATCTTCAGCACTTTGATCTTAGAAACATCTTTAGCATCTTGACCTTTCGATCAGCAACAACATCTTCAGTGCTTTGACCTTTTGATCAATAGCAACATCTTCAACATTTTGACCTTTCGATCAACATCAACACTTTGATCTTTTGATAAGCAGCATTATCATCGCACTTTGATCTTTCGATCTGAAACATCATCATCAAAATATCATCATACTCTGATTTGTCGATCAGAACCATCATCATCAAAACATCGTCATACTCTGATCAGAAACATCATCATACTCTGATCTTTCGATCAGAAACATCATCATCAAAGCATCATCATACTCTGATCTTTCGATTAGTACGTCATCATCATCACACTCTGATCTTTTGATCAGAAAACATCATTATTAGCAACTTCTAATCTTTCAATCAGAAAGCATCATCATCATCATACTCTGATCTTTTGATCAGAAAACATCATCATCAGCAGCAACCTCTGATCTTTCGATCTGAGAACATCATAATCATACGATCAGAAAACATCATCATCATCATATTCTGATCTTTCGATCAGAGAACATCATCATCATCAACAACTTCTGATCTTTCGATCAAAGAACATCATCATCATCATATTCTGATCTTTCGATCAGAGAACATCATCATCATCAGCAACTTCTGATCTTTCGATCAGAGATCATCATCATCATCATATTCTGATCTTTCGATCAGAGAACATCATCATCATCAGCAACTTCTGATCTTTCGATCAGAGAAACATCATCATCATCATATTCTGATGTTTCGATCAGAGAACATCATCATCATCATACTCTGATGTTACGATCAGAGAACATCATCATCATCAGCAATAGCCTATAAGCCACAGTACAAAGACGTAGAAATCTTTGGATCTCTTTTGGACTTAAAGTCTAGGGATGATGCAATCCTACCACATTCTCGACAACCGAGGTCACCGGATCCATTCTAAACCGAGGTTCAAGGATGATACAATCCTACCACCTTCTCGATGACCGAAGTTCACTGGATCCATTCTGAATCGAGGTTCACGGATGATGCAATCCTACCACCTTCTCGATGACCGAATTTCACCGGATCCATTCTAAACCGAGGTTCACAGATGATGCAATCCTACCACCTTCTCGATGACCGAAGTTCATTGGATCCATTCTGAACCGAGGTTCACGGATGATGCAATCCTACCACCTTCTCGATGACCGAAGTTCACTGGATCCATTCTGAACCGAGGTTCACGGATGATGCAATCCTACCACCTTCTCGATGACCGAAGTTCACCGGATCCATTCTAGACATATGTCCCGGGATGATATAATCACCGGATTCATTCTGAACCGAGGTTCATGGATGATACAATCCAACCACATTCTCGATGATCGAAGTCACCAGATCCATTCTAGACATATGTCCCAGGATGATACAATCACCGGATCTATTCTGAACCGAGGTTCATGGATGATACAATCCTACCACCTTCTCGATGACCGAAGTTCACCGGATCCATTCTAGACATATGTCCCGGGATGATACAATCATCGGATCCGTTTTGAACCGAGGTTCATGGATGATACAATCCTACCACCTTCTCGATGACTGAAGTTCACCAGATCCATTCTAGACATATGTCCCGGGATGATACAATCACCGGATCCGTTCTGAACCGAGGTTCATGGATGATGCAATCCCACCACATTCTCGATGACCGAAGTCACTGGATCCATTCTAGACATATGTCCCGTGATGATACAATCATCGGATCACTTTAGGGAAAGTGCCCAGGGATGATACAATCCCACCACATTCTCGGGGACCGAAGTCACCGGATTCTTTATGAACATATGTTCTGGGATGATACAATCCCTCTTCATTCTTGATAATCGAGGTCACCGGATCAGTTTAGGGCAAGTGCCCAGGGATGATACAATCCCACTGCAACATCACTACTCCCCCTTTCGGGGAATGTCTTTTCGAACCACAGCAAGCTTGTCTCGAAAATGTTTGAACTTTACTCGGGACAGAGGTTTCGTCAGCACATCAGCAACCTGTTCATCAGTACTCACATACTGGAGCTTTATGGCTCCTTTATGCATCATATCTCGAATGTAGAAATATCTGATTTCTATGTGTTTTGATCTTTCGTGAAACACAGGGTTCTTTGTCATCTTTATACAACTTTGGTTGTCACATAGAATCACGGTAGTGTCTAACTCTAGGTTAAATAATCCTGACAACAGCTTCCTAAGCCATATGGCTTCACAACTAGCAGAGCAAGCTGCTATATATTTTGCTTCGGCAGTGCTTAGAGCAACACTGGACTGTTTTCTGCTAAACCATGAAATCATAGCAGATCCCAGACTATAACATCCACCTGATGTACTTTTTCTGTTCGAGATACTTCCGGCCCAATCTGCATCTGTATATCCATACAATCTGTACTCATGGCTATTATCATAATATAGACCAAATTCTATAGTCCCTTTCAAATATCTCATCACATGCTTTGCAGCTACCAAGTGAACCCGTCTAGGTTGTACTAGATATTGACTTAGGGTGTTTACAGCAAAACAAATGTCTGGTCTGGTATTTGTTAAGTACATCAATGACCCAATAATTTGTCTGTAGAGAGTCACATCCACAAACTCTGATGAGTCATCAGCTAACAGCTTTAGGCTGGAATCCATGGGTGTGTTCATGGCTTTGCATGCCAACATGTTGAATCTCTTCAAT
This sequence comes from Pseudotsuga menziesii, assembly GCA_001517045.1. Lineage (NCBI taxonomy): Eukaryota > Viridiplantae > Streptophyta > Pinopsida > Pinales > Pinaceae > Pseudotsuga > Pseudotsuga menziesii. Next base: position 566,377 of record LPNX010512151.1, on the reverse strand, counting down.
ATCTCCACCGCATACTTTCCTTGATTGAGAAAGATTCCTTCTGAACTTTGCCATATTTCTAGACCTAGGAAATAATGCATTAACCCAAGGTCTTTCATTTCAAACTCTTTTGCTAGTTTCGTCTTACTTTCCATCACTTGTTTCTCATTCCCTGTCAAGAATAGGTCATCTACATATAATAGTAGGATGACAAGTTTATCTTCCACAACCTTGAGATAGAGGTTAGGATCAGCTTTACTCTTGGTAAAGCCCATGCTTAACAGGAAGCTATCTATCCTCTCATACCAAGCTCGAGGGGCTTGTTTAAGACCATATAGGGCCTTCTTTAACTTACATACGTGAGTATGTCTATCTTCAACTTCAAATCCTTGTGGCTGTTCTATGTATACTTCTTCTTTGATCACACCATTCAGAAAAGCTGTTTTCACATCCATTTGGTGTAATTTCCACTTCATCATGGATGCAAGTGCCATGATAGTTCTAATTGAAGTATATCATGCTACTGAGGCAAATGTCTCTTCATAATTAATTCCCTCTTTCTGAGAGAAACCTGTGGCCACAAATCTTGCTTTATACTTCTCGATACTCCCATCAGTTGCATGCTTTATTTTAAATATCCATTTGGAGGATACTACACTCTTTCCTTCTGGTTTGGGAACTATATCCCATACATCATTCTTCATTATTGACTGGTATTCTTCAGTCATTGCTTCTTTCCATTCTTTCTTCTGTACTGCTTCTTCGTAGTTTGTAGGTTCTTGATCTACAAGGTCACACATCAAGGCTACATAGTTGGAGAAAGTTTTAGGTTTCTTTCTTTCCCTTGTGGAGCCTTCAGGTGCTCCATATCTTTCTGCCTCTCGTATAATTTCTCTTGTCCAAGCAGGATGTCTCTTTCTTGATATCTCCATCATAGGAGGTTCTTGAGGTTCTGCCATGTCATGTTCTTCAGGAGCTTCATCTTCAGGAGGACATGTAGTTTCTTTATTTCTGGGAGATGTCTCTTCTTCATATACTTCTTCATGTTGGCACTTCCTGGATATCTTGAGGGCTGCCTCTTCATCGAATGTCACATCTCGACTGATTTCTATGTGATGAAATCTAGGAATGTAAATTCTGAATGCTTTGGATACTTCACAATATCCAACAAATATCCCCTTCTTTCCAAAAGGGTCCAACTTGGTTCTTTTCTCTTTTGGTATATGAAGATATACTGGACAACCAAATATCTTCAGATGACTTACCTCAAGCTTCTTTCATGTGAACATTTCTTCTGGAGTCTTGAACCCAAGAGCATTGTGAGATATTCTATTCTGTACATACACGGCACTTCTTGCTGCTTCTGCCCATAGATGCATTAGAAGATCTTGATCATATATCATTGTCTTCACAGCCTCCATGATGGTTCTGTTATTTCTTTCCGCAACCCCATTCTGTTGAGGATTGTAGGGAGTGGTTAACTACCTCTTGATTCTAGCATCTTTGCAGAAAGCCCCAAACTCTTTTGAGGTATATTCTCCTCCATTGTTTGAACGGAGTGTCTTTATCTTCTTGTCTAAAAGATTCTCTCTCAAGGCTTTGAACTCCTTGAATTTCTCAAACACTTCACTTTTTGCTTTCAAGAAGTATATCCAAGTCTTTCTTGAAAAATCATCAATAAATGTGATATAATATTCAAATCCACTTAGGGATGTGGAAGACATTGGTCCACATACATCTGAATGAATCAATTCCAACGTACCTTTTGTCTTTGTTTCACTTTTCGGAAATGGATTCTTGATGTTCTTTCCCTTCGCACATCCTTTGCAAATACCTTCATGCTTGATCTTCATATCTGGTAATCCTGTTACTACCTTTATTTACATGAGGTAGAGCTTTGTAGTTAATGTGGGCAAGCCTTTTGTGCCATAGTTCACTAGGGTCTGTGGACTCATGCACAAGGGCTTTTTTTGAGTGCCCCCTTAGTTTATACAAGCCTCCTTCTTCTTCACCAATAATGATTGCATCTTCAATATTCTTTCCTTTGGGCCACATGAGTACTTGGCCATCTATGAAAGCAACTCTGAAACCTTTCTTATCTAATGCTGAGATAGAAAGTAAATTCTTCTTTAGACTAGGCACATATAATACATCCTTCATCTTTAGGGGATTACCTGAATCAAGTTTGTAGCTTGCTTCACCAACTCCTTTGATCGGATATTGATAGTCATCTCCTAGGGATACTTTCTAAGGAGAGTTCTTTTCTTCAAGATTGGATAGAGTTTTCTTTTGTCCTGTCATGTGCTTTGAAGCACCACTATCAATAAGCCAGGTGTCTTAACCAGGAGTTACAGACCCAGAGAGTGCAGAGAATAGCACATATTCTTCTGCTTCTTCTTCTCTTGCTTGTTTTCTTGGAGGTCTTTCTTCTTCTTCTTCTTCTTCTTCTTCATCTTCATCTTCTGCTAGATGAGCATGATATATTTTGTTGTTGTTGATCCTCTTCCTATATTCTTGCTTCTTCATAGGACAATTTCGAGCAAGGTGTCCTATCTTATTACAATGAAAACATTCAAAATCAGAATAGTCTGTAATGGGAGGACTTTCTCTTACCTTTTGGATTCTTGTGGGAGGATGAGATTCCTTGAAATTTATTCTCTTGAAGTTTGATTTGCCTCTCATTCTTTTGGTGTGAGTGGCTAGGGCTTGATCATCTGCTTTTAGTAAAGCTTCTCTATTTGCCACTCTAGTCTCTTCTTGAATGCAGTCTTCCCATACAATGTCAAACTTCATGCTTTCTTTTCTGGCACACATCATCTGAATGAATGAATCCTAGGGTCTAGTGAGACCATTGAGAGCAGTCATGACCATTTCATCTTCATCGATCTTATCTCCAATAGCTTCTAGTTTCTCTTTGATCTGAGAAACCCTTGAGAAGTAGTCTTGGATGGATTCTCCATGACTCATCTTGGTGCTCTTCAGTTGATCTCTTAGATTCATCTTTCTGTTAATGTTTCTTCCTTCAAACATTCTGGATAGGGCATCAAACATTTCTTTTGGAGTCTTCTTGGATGACACTTAAGGAATCAAGTGATCCTTAATGGAGTCAGCAATAATCCTTTGTGCCCTAATCATATCCTTTTTGTGCTTCTCTTTGGCTTTAGCTTCTTCAAGTTCTGCAACTTCTTCTTTGACATACTTATCAAGGTCATTCTCTTGGAGAATGAGACCAATCCTGTATTTCCATGCTCAAAAATTCTCTATGCCTTCTAGCTTGTCCTCAAGCTTAGTGCTCGGGGTCATTTTGTCAGAAAATCACAAAAAAATTGAATTCTTGCATAATGGGAAACTAACCTTACCAGGAGATGCGCTTGAATGAGATGAGATGATTGGTGTGATTGGATTCTGAAGACTTCAACTCTTCACCTTTCAAATTAGACTTGCAAGATTCAGCTTCTGCAGCTTTCTGGTTCAACAATTTTCTGGTGTAGCTGTCAAACTAGGGTTTGACTTTTCCGGAGACTCACACATCCAAAAAAACTTGATTCCAGGCTCAAAAGATGCGCTTTGGGAGGGTGCAACTTTTTTTGCAAGTAGTTTTTCGAGACTCAAATTTTTTCTCAAAAACCCTAATTCCTTCCGGGGAGAGAGAGAGAGCTATTTCACCTTGTGAAGACTGTCCTGTTCAGGTTAGCTCTGATACCATGTTAAATTTTCATATGCTTAGCTAACACATTAGTATTTCATTTCATTTTCATAACAAAAGCATATAAACAGGATCACTGAAAGAAACGGTATCACAAGAACAACACACAGATTTATCCTAGGAAAACCCTAAAGGGAAAAACCCAGCAAAAGCTTCCTCAATATAGATGCCCCAAAAAGATAAAAGGTAAAACCAACAAGGAGATCAAAGCCTGATCCTCCTCCTTCTCCAGCTACTTCTCTTCTCCACTAATGCGCTACACAAGTGAGAGTGTGTGTTCCAAATGAGGAGCGCTACACCTCTATTTATATTCATCCATTCACTTAAGTTAACTCATTTGTCATGTAGGCTCGAGTTAATCATGTAGGCTCGAGTTACACATGTAGGCTCAAGTAACCACACTGGGGTGCTAATGACCCACCTTTACAATTAGAGGGGACTACCTCATGACTATTATTAGTTCTTCTGATTAGGAGCATCGGGGTACAAAGTAATACAAGTGGTTCTCCCGGTAGGACCATCGGGGACCACAAAGAAATACATATAGAATATTCTTCGAAGTTACAATATTTCAACACAGTCGTTGTCGTGCTTAGTAGAAGGAAGGCCTGACATGTAATCCATGGAGATGGATTCCCAAGTTCGACTAGGGGTAGGAAACGAAGTATAGAGGTCTTGCTTCTTGATGGACGGTCTGGTAATGGCGCAAGCAGTGCAGGATCGGATGTACTTCCTGACGTCACGTCAAAGGTTCAGCCAATAGAAATACTTTTGTAGTATTGCCACTGTTTTCTCAACCCCGAAATTCCCAGTGACCCGACTGTAGTGCGCTTCCCAAATCATCTTGGCACGCTCGCTTGAAGGAACATAAATGTGTCCCATGTGACATAGTAGTGCATCCTGGAGGTGAAAATTTGGAACTTGGTTTCCCTCCAAGAGCGTCCTGTATGTGTGGCTGAATTATGGATCGCTCTTGTAGAGAAGCGGCCAATCAGAAGTCTCGTGCCCACAAGAGTTGAGCATGGTGGTTATTGCCACAATCGGTGGTTGGCTGAGGCAATCTGCAACATTGTTGGTGCTTCCCTTCTTGTACTTGATTTTCAAATGAAACTATTGTAGATATGTGGACCACTTCTGATGGTGATCGTTCTGTAACTTTTCTTATGTCTATATGAACTGCAGGGGTCGGTGGTCTGTGTGGATGATTGTTTCCTTCCCCAAAGTGTAATGCTTCCATTGTCAGCAAGCCTGTACAATGGAATACATCTCTTTGTCATAAGTGGGATATTTGCGGATTGTGTCGGACAGTGTCTCACTGTGATATGCCACTGGATGCCCTTGTTGAGTAAGGACTACCCCAATAGCATAGTCAGAGGCATCTGTCTCGATCTCAAATGGTTGTTGCAAGTCTGGTAATGTGAGCACTGGGGAACAACATAGGTGATGTTTCAATTCTACAAATTCCTTCTGTTGAGTTTTTGACCAGAAGAATTTTGCTTTCGCTCCTCCCTTGGTGACTTGACTCAAGGGCCAAGTGATATGAGAGAATCCCAACACGAACCTGCGGTAGAAATTAGTAAGACCCAGAAAGATGGGAAGCTCTGTTAGAGTAATTGGGGTTGGTCAATCCCAAATGACTTGGATCTTGGTTGGATCCACATGTACCCCACACTCATCAATAATGTGTCCTAGATACTGAACCTGGGTCATGCCAAAAGTGCACTTGTCCAAATTGGCACACAACTTGTGCTTCCGTAGTGTTTGGAGTACCTGTTGGATGTGGTGGAGGTGATCTTCCTGAATTTGGCTAAATATCAGGGTGTCATCCAAGTACACTACTACGAATGAGTTAGTGAATGGCCACAAGATGTCATCCATCAGTCTCAAGAAGGTTGCGGGAGCATTCGTCAGCCCGAAAGGCATGACCAACCATTTGAAAAGGCCCTCCTTGTCTTTGAAGGAAGTCTTCCACAAATCGGTTGGTTCGATCGGTACCTGGTGATACCCAGACTTTAAGTCGATCTTGCTAAAATATTTCGTCCCTTTAAAGTGGTCCAGGAGGTCATCAATCCGTGGGATCGGGTACCTATTCCAAACAGTGATCTTGTTTAGCGCGCGATAGTCAATACAGAGTCTCCAAGTCCCATACTTCTTCTGTACCAACATGATCAGGCTCCCACATGGCGATGAACTTGGCCGAATGTGACCCTTCTGCAACAGCTCCTGAATTTTGCCTCTTGATTTCATCATTCTCTAGAACAGAGCATCGATAGATCGGTCCATTGGGCAGCAGGACACCTGGGGTCAGATCGATGGGGTGCTTGACCTAACAGTGCAGAGGCACCCCTGTGGGTGAGGTGAATATGTCTCGGTACTCCTCCACGACCTTTTCCATATGTTGTTGTTGTGCGGAGAGGCCCTGTCTGGAGGTCGTGGCCATGATTTTCTTCTTGCCTTGAGGGCGGATCATCAAGAAAAAAAATTTCTCAGTTTTGGAAATGAGCTTACTGCATTGTTTTGTAGTAACCAAAGCGATAGTGGCAGGAGGTGGTACCTCTGGTATCCTGTACAACTTATTTCCCAACGTAACAATAACATCGCGAGGCCGTAACTCATACACATCATGTCTCTTCCATAAGTATGGTTGACCTAATAATACATCAGAAACATCAAGAGGAGCAATATCACATAGTACCTCATCGGTGAAGGGCTTGATGCTGTAGGGAAGGCAGCACTGCTGGCTGACGCGGAGATCCTGTCCTTAGTGAAGCCACCCAATGGTGTACGGTTGCAGGTGTGCTGTGGTCGAAAAGCCCAACCGCTTCACGAACTCTACTGAAATGAGGTTCTTTTGGCTCCCACTGTCAACAATGAACTATAGCGGGGAACCCTTTACCCACATCTGGGAGTGGAAAAGACGCTCCTCCTCCTCTGAATCTTCTGGTTCTTCCTTTTGGATCTTCATGGTGGCTACGATGGCGTTGGGATCTGCATCGATAATCTTCTTCCCTCTGTCATTCCCCTTCTTGTGTTCTGATTCAGTGTCAGAGTATGCATCTGATTCGGAAGCCTTTATCTCAGCCACCAGTGACTGCTTGGCCCGACACTCACTGGTGTTGTGAGTGGGGTTGTTATGGAACTCGCACCACTTTCCTACTTCCTTCTTTATCTTCGTAGTGTTGCTCTTTGCTTGCGGCTTTAGCAAGTTGTCTTGAGTCGCCATGCCTTGGTTGTGCCCTTGGTTCTACGGTTTGGAGGCACCTTTCGCTTGCTTCTGATTCGCAGATCCAAAGTCTTGCTTTTTCTGTTTGAATTTTTGCTCAATTTTGGCAGCATACCAGTATGCCGTACCAAGCGAGGAGATGTCGAGGAACTCCATTTCCTCCTAAATGTATATGTGCAAACAACTGCGGTACTTCAGAGCCAAATGTTTCTCTGAATATTTGATACCCAACTTGGTGTGCAGGGTATGGAACAGATTCGTCAGCTCATGCACATCTTGATCTCTTTGTTGTTGCAGCGTAGTCCATTGTTTGTGCTTGTCCTCATAGCTCCTCATGGGATAATATTGTCCCTTTATGGCATCTCGGAAAGAATTCCAAGTGGGTATTGCCGAGAACAGAGAGGGTTCCTCCTCGTCCTTTCTCTCACAGTAGGTTTCCCACCAGTCCTTGACATGGGGGGGCGGCTTTCAGTATTGAAAAAGTAATATTTTCCTGGTCGAAAAAGTCATGAATTGAGAAATATCCTTCTAATAGATTCAACCATCTATCTACGGCGTCTGCATTTATTCAGCCATCAAATATGGGAATGTCAAAGTTTAATTGTACCTTAAAAGGGGTTACGCCTCCAGAGTGGTTTCTAGATGCAGATGTGCTGCCAGTGGGACGTCGTTGAAGGATCTGGGCGAAGTTATCCATCATCGTGTTCCTTTGTTTTTCAAGGGCCTCCTCAAGCAACATTTTGATAGTATCTTCTGCGCCCTCATCTTTCTTTTTGTCCCCCATGGTCGTCCGTCGGTATTTGCGAGGCTGATCTTGCAAAGGTTCAACCAGATCGAGCCCTAACTCTTTATACCCCGCCCTCGTTGGGGACATGCAAAGAAGGATCGAGAAAGAGCAGATTGCTCTAATACCACTGATCCAGATTTATGCAGGAACGCAACAGAATACACAAATAACCATAGAAACAAATATGCAGTAGAAATAACTCTTCAATTCATTAATCAAAGAATTGAAACTTGTTTACATACAGAATGGAAATAAACTAGCTAGAGTGCTGGTAGCTTATCTCTGAGAAGAGATGTGGCGGCTACATGCCTCTGAACTTTGTGTTACAATGAGGCTTGAAGGCCTATATATTATTGAGAAACAATGGAAACCCTACACATCAAAAAACCTAACCCTAGGAGGTGAAACACCAGAATGTGGGCACTATTGGGTAACTTGGTACATTAATTTCCCGGGGTCATAACTTTGGCCTACTACCTCCATTTGACGCGCATGATACATCGTTAAAAAGATATATAGAAGGACTACATCCGTAAACAAAACATATTGATTTTAGAATAGACTCATATTTTCCCATCCATTCGATGCCGAAAAAATGTCGTTTAGGGCCTCAAAACGGCTCCGGAAGTTTAGGACCCAAAAATTGCCAAAAATAGTAAATTGTGCTACAATTAAGGAAATTGGAAAACTGAAAGAAACAATGGTGGGGGTCCAAGTGGAATAGGTGGGTGGCCACCAATATCCTCCTGGATCATGTACGGTTAAGGACACCATAGAATATTTTACATCTGCGGGCACTCTTGCCATAGAAAATACTACTATGGGGGCCATGAAAACTTTGAGTACAAGGACAGATGCATGAAGAAGATTTAATGGTGTGCGAATCAGTGCAAGAAAATATGCCATGCAAATTTCTACAACAGTGAGTGATTTCCTTGCCAAGAATGTAGAATTACGACCAATGTTCATAACAATACTCCCAAACATCTGTTGAGAAGATGATCCTAAATAATCAGTTTTGAATTCCATCCATGGTTCCTTCAGCTTCTCAAATGGGTATAAATTATAACTATTTTGTATAGTAGCGAGGGCTTGAACAAAATGGTATATTGATTTCAGTCCAAACTTATCTTCAATTCGTAAAGAAGATATTAATATAATATATTTATTTGTTTGATATTCATGGGAAAATGAACTCAATAAAAACAATTGAACTCTCTCCAAACTCCTCTAAAATCTCCCCCAATGTGTCATGGAATATCTTCAACTCCGAACATAAACTATTGAGCTAAAGTATTTACTGAGTGGATGATTAGAGGACTTACCTGAACCTCTCCCCAAACTCCTCTAAAACCTCCCCCAATGTGTTAAGAAATATATTCAAATCCAAACCTAAACAATTGAGCTAAAGACTTCACTAAGTGGATGATTATAGGACTTACCTCAACTACATAGAGGAATTGGCTCCAAGCAAACACGATTGTCTCCAACACATGCTAGTATCCTACAAGAAGAACTGTATTAAAACCAATAAGTTGACCACCCAAATATCCATTAATCAAATCCTAAATTGATATCGGAGTGCACACCACATGCAAACTAAAGACCAAACCTAATTGATGCATGGAATGTAATCAATGACCAAGAAATGGTTTCCTTTATTGACGTATGTGTTGTCCAAGACTAATGTTTTACCTACCAATTCCATTATCCCACATTTTCTTAGGATGTTAACATAGTCCACTTGAATTTGTGGCTTGTTAATTAAGATTGGAGTGTGTCAAGGCACTAAAGGTATAAGTACTCCAATAATACTTGTCGATAATCATAAAAAAAATATAATTAAAATTAATTAACACACACATATATATAAAATGAAGATGAGAAACATAAATTAACTTTATGAGATAAACCTAGAGTCTTTAAACTAATCCACAAAAGTTTGAGATATATAACATTTTTAATGAAATTGAATTATGTTTTTAATAACACAATCTTTACAATGTCTCTATTCTAATGATAAGAGACAATGTTTTTTTCTATTACTATCACCTATTTAATACTATGGATAACAAATGTTTTGCTTATGCAACTCTACACTTTTATGTTTTTTGCAAATAGTGTCATATTGCCAAGATAGTAATTTTAAGATGTTTAGAAGTGTTGCATATAAAAAATGTTCCTCCAAAATGCTCTTGGAGTGTGCCTTCTTACTCTTCCCAAGGCATTTTCCTTCTGGCAAAAGCATGTGGCAATGTCGGGAACATTGCCACCACGTGGCTCTTGTTTTATATATATCTTTATCTAACATTATAAATATTGCTTTATTATAAAATTTTAAATAAGAAATAATTTACAATTAGCTTCAATGAAATTAAAATTAATAACTATAAGAATATACCCATATTAATAAGTTATATTTAAATAAAGAAAATATGATTATATTAAAGATTAAAATGTGAGAAGTTAATGGTTTTATCCCTTGGAATAAGTGAAAATTTTCTTCATTTAATTTATGGCAAAAAAAAGAAGAAGTAAGCGAGTAAATATTTGAATTTTTTAAATGTCTTTTTTCATTGTTAAATGAAAATTAACTTCAATACCATCTATCATTCTCGCCTTTAACCTAAATAAATGTGCCTATCTCAATATAAAACACCTCAAAACATATCAAAAATATTTTATGTTATTCTATAAAACTAAACCCAATTCTTTAATTTATCTACGTCTTAAAATAAAACAAATAAATATATTAAGATTTTAAAATGCAAATTATAAAACTAAAGTAAAGTATTCTTCAAACATTATTTTATGTTATTCTTTTTTTCAGAGGAAAAAATACCAGTCTTTGATATTCATATGAATCAAAAAGACATAATAAACAACAATCATGAACATGACAGGTGTTAGATAACATTCCAGCCCCATCCTAACACCAAAAAGATAGGCATGATCAGCGTGACAGTCAGCCAATAAAGGAAAAATAACAAAGTCTGTGCTATGCAGACTTTTCTCATCATCCCTGAAAACTCAGGTCAGAAAATTCCGTAAATATCGTAAGTGACCTGCAAACATACATTCCATAGTACGACACAGCTAGCTGAAATATCTCCCAAATCAGACAAATAAAGTAAAATACATAACATAACAAACTAATGCTGTGAAAAGTAGATAAACAACCATCAAAACAGAGAAAAATGGCCATCTCCAATGACTTTCCCATCCAATGTTTCAGAGAAATGTCAAGTTCCCACCTCCAATTTCAGAGCCTTCTTTGATAGACCATCAGCTAGCATATTGTGCTCCTGGAATATATGATTGAAGGTCACCGGTGGGACAAGTAGCAGCATTGAAAATATTTCATCACACCAATGTTTCAACGTGGGTATTTCAAGGGAAGAAAGTCTTTTAACCCATGAAATAATCACCATTGAATCACCGTAAATCATTTGTATGGGCAGTCCCATCAAATAGCTTACTCTGAGGACAGACCAAAGAGCAAGTAGTTCTGCTCGGGTGTTGCTACTAGTTCCACATCCCACTGAAAAACTGAACCAATGGGTTTCACTGAGATAGATCACAAACCCAACTCCACCCTCATTCTTTTGTGCAGCACCATCAAAGTATCCAACAGGGAAAGTATGCTTCGGTTTAGGGCCAATATGCCTACTGTTATTCTATAAAAGTAAACCCAACTCCCTAATCTATCCACTACAACAATCCTTACAAGTTTGCTTAGAACAAAAACAAGTAAATATATTAAGTCTTCAAAATGCAAATTATAAAATTAAGATATGGTCTTCTTCAAATAAACTTCCAACCTTTTGCAATTCACAATAAAGTTATAATTATGTTATTATTTTTATATTAACAAGTAAATATATTAAAACTTTGAAATAAATATTATAAAATTAAGATAAACTAGTTTTTAAATAAACCTTCAACTTTTTTAATCCAATTAAATTTAAATTACACTTATGTTGTTATTTTTGGTATCATGATATTAGCTATCAATTTCTATATTTAGCCATTGATTTGATTCAAATCAAAAGACACATCTTTTTATTTAAAATCTACATATAATATTTTTATTATTAATATTTAATATTATTTATAGCACACATATTTTATAGATATAATTTTTATTTTGTTAGGAACCAACATTACAACATATCTTGTTTTTGTAACTGACATTTATTTTGATGGATAATTAAAATTTTATTTTGTTATTAGATCTTCCACATAACTTTAGATCTCCCTCATACTGGGGTGTAAAGAACCTCTGGACGCAATAACAAAATTTGTATCAATTAAAAATAAATATATTATTTATATAATTATTACATAAAAATTTGTTAAATTATATAATTTATTATTAATTTAAATTATTATTTATATAAAATATTATAAACAAATAAAATTAATAATAAATTTGATAAAATTAACCAAATTAAAATTTACAAATAATCTAAATTTTGGTTAAAGAAATATGAAGTTCAGAGAAATATTGAATTGAAACCATCCTTAAACATGAAGTCCGTCCAAATCCTAATGAGCTGACTATATTGAAAAACTTGTAAAACTCGAGCCATATGGTTAGGAATGATAGTTTACCTACCAACACATAAACCTGATTTTATAGATAATTCCAGATGAATGAAAAAATGGTTAGAAAATTAAAGTCCATAAAAGAAAAAGACACGTCAATCTTGAAATTATGACGGCGTGCCAAAAAGAGATAATTGTACGTCACTTTAACAATTTGACCATCAGATTGAAACCAAACAAAAAAGGAAACCACATAGGTAGCGGAGCAAGTTACATGATGTTAACGGTCGAGTAGAGCCTCCACGTTATCCATACCACGCTTTCTTATTCTTAAAGTGGATAATGATATTTTTTAAGGAGTAAGCTAAACTTATTTGCATCATTTATTTCATAAATTTTTTCACTAAAATTCGATAAGAATGGTTGAAGTTGTAGTGTGAGTTTGCATAGTTGATCTGATCTGAATGATCAGGGATGATGAAAAAAGTCTGCTAAGATCACACTGATTTGAATGCATGGCATTTTGATATCTTTTCTTCTGAAAAGTTTCGGTTTTGGTTCTTTTTGAAGATACCTTGTATGTAATGATAACTTTACTGTTGGATCAGTGATGGATATGGTAATGATTCTTGTGGTCCTNAATGACAACTTCATAGTTGGATTTTGTATAATGGACTTTGAGGGCCATTTGCTGAAAGTGAATAAAATATTTACGATTTTTTTCTTTGGAAAAAAAAAAGAAGTTTGTTGAAACTGCATAATTGGGGTGTTCCAAGGGTTATTGAGGTCGTTTTTCAATAGAAATTACAATTTTAGTAACTAAAATGGTAATTTTAGCAAAAAATTCCTTCCCAAATTCTAGCAAATTTCTGACAAAAATACAAATAATCTAGAGTTTAGCTCATTCCCTTTGTCACCCATTTCCAACTTAAACTCAAACAAAAAACTCACATGAGATTCCAAACGAGAAAACTCACATGTTGTGGGGATTAAATTGAAATGGATACATAAGTTGGAGTTTCCTTCCCATCACACAACCCTATTCGAGTGTGGTATAAATATTGTAGGTTAAGAGAACCATGCATATATATTGTAGTCATCAATGACTATATTATGACTATTTACCTATATAAATTTGATTATTTTGAAATTGTAAATATGATATTATGAAGTATAATTATATGTAACTTATAATGGATAAAGACCTTTAAGGTCTATGTAAAATGTGATTGCATTATTCCAATTAAACCATCATTGGTTTTAATAAGAAAAAAAGTTAAACTTTAGCAAGAGGCATACTCATTTGATGAAATTTTATTATTTTGAATTAGAGTTCAATTGTGGATATCCCCTAACTCATAAAGAATGAGGATGCAAATGATATAATATTATCATAAATCATTTGGTCATGATTATACATCATTTATCTTTTTGTAATTTGTTATAATATCTCATTCTTATCAACTTATAAACATATAGTCAAAATATTTGTAGTTAATATTTATAATGTTTTTTTAACCTAGCAACAATATGCATAATAAATATCATTATGAATCTTATGAATGATAATGTCTTTATGTTAATTTTTATTTTATATACAAGTTTATATTAAAAACACAAATTTATTTAAAATAAAACAATGATGATGTATTCATGTTATAGACTCTATATATCATTATTGGACCCATTATATATATATATATATTATTATAAAATTTTACATAAACAGTAATTTATAATTAACTTTAATGAAATTAAAATTAATAACTATAAAAGATACCATATTAAAAAGTCATATTTAAATAAAGGAAATATGATTATATTAAAGATTAAAATGTGAGGAGTTAATGGTTTTGTTTGTGGGAATAAATGAAGATTTTCTTCATTTATAACCAAAGAAAAAAAAGAAAAAAAAAGTGAGCATTTGAAAATTTTAAATGTTTTTTTTCATTATTAAATAAAAATTAACTTTAATATCATTTATTATTTTAGTTTTTAACCTAAGTAAATGTGCCTATATTAATATAAAATACCTCAACCTATATAAAGATAATTTTATATTATTCTATAAAACTAAACCCAACTTTTTAATCTATCTACTTTTCCAATTTTGTTTAAATATATATATATATATATTAAGACTTTAAAATACAAATTATAAAACTAAGATAGAGTACTATTCAAACATTATTTTATGTTATTCTTTAAAAGTAAACCCAACTCCTTAATCTATCCACCTCTTCCACTACAATAATCCTTACAAATTTAATTAAAATAAAACAAGTAAACATATTATGACTTTAAAATGCAAATTATAAAACTAAAATAGTTTATTCTTCAAATAAACTTGCAATCTTTGCAACTCGCAATGAAGTTATAATTATGTTCCTATTTTTGTTTATATCAACAAATAAACATATTTTATATTATAACTTTAAAATGCAAATTATAAAACCAAAATAGTTTATTCTTCAAATAAACTTGCAATCTTTGCAACTCACAATGAAGTTATAATTATGTTGTTTTTTTTTTTTTATATCAACAAGACTTTGAACTAAGATAAACTAATCTTTAAATAAAGCTCCAACCTTTGCAACCCAACTTAATAAACATTATAATTATGTTGTTTTTTTTATATCAACAAGTAAATATATTAAGACTTTGAAATACATATTATAAAACTAAGATAAACTAATCTTTAAATAAACCTCCAACCTTTGCAACCCAACTTAATAAACATCCAACCTTTGGAACCCAATGAAATTACACTTATGTTGTTATTTTTGGTATCATGATATTTGGATAGGTTTCACAATATTATACTTATATGTATTTTATAATATGAACATAGCTATAATTTTGATATAAAAAATTGTTATCATGATATAATAATGGATGTGATTTGTTGTTATTTTTGGTATCATGATATTTGGATAGGTTTCACGATATTGATAGTATATTAATATTTTATAATATGAAAATAGCTATAATTTTAATATAAAAATTGGTTATCATGATATAATAATGAATGTGATTTTTTACATGGTATTATAACAAAGTTTGTGTTGATTAAAATTATTATTTTTGTAATTATTATATTAAAAATATTTGTTATGTTATATAATTTATTATTAATTTAATTTATTTTATATATAAAATATTATAATGAAAAAAAAAAAATTAGTTAAAGAAATATGAAGTTGAGAGATATTGAATTGAAGCCATCCGTAACCATGAAGTAAGCCCAAATCTAAACGAACTAACTATATTAAAAAACTTGTAAAACTCTAACCACAAGGATTAGGAATGATAGTTTACCTACCAAAACATAAACCCGATTTTATAGAAATTCCATATCAATGAAAAAATGGTTAGAAAATTAAAGTCAATAAAAGAATATTACACTTCAATCTTGTGACGGCGTGCCAAAAAGAGATAAGTGTACCTCACTTTAACAATTTGACCATCAGAGTGAAACCGAACTAAAAAAGGAAACCACGTAGGTAGCGGAGCAAGTTACATGATGTTAACGGTCGAGTAGAGCCTCCACATTAGCCGTACCAGTTACCACGCTTCTTGTTCATAAAGTGGATAATGATACTTTACTTTCCAAGATAATTTCTCACCCATTTCCAACTAACTCAAACAGAAAACTCACATGAGATTACAAACGATATGTGGCGTGTGATAACTATTGAAACCCACTAAATATATACATGTACATTTTTAACTTTGAACTATTTACGCTGTTGGCTTCTTGATTAAGTATCATAATAATAATAGAAGTATGGTCAATTGGGATATTATTTCCACCTGCCACACGATTAGACAAATTGAAAGATATAATAATAAGGGAATTAGGAAGAGTGGGTGCATGGTATGTGTTATGTTTGACACTCCTTCCACATGCAAATTAAATAATTGATTTGGTTGGAGCAAACCATGGTTATGCATCAATGGAATAGTAATGAGTAATTAATAATTTGAAAGTGTCAAAATATGAAGGAGCAATGTAGATCACCAGTTCGCTTCTTCAAGAAAGAAGGAAAGTGAACCACGACACGCATACCGGCACTTTAATTATTATTATGCCCATAAAGTTGGCTTCTCCAACGCCTACTTCCCACCCACCGAATAGAGTTTTCCCTGTTTATTTTCATGAAATAGACCGGAAACCATTTCAATTCAGGCCACGAAGGGTTGGGAAGCAGTTATTGTGGATCGGCCTCGGGTCTACTCCGGGCTTGCCATTGGTTGAAGCGTTTCACTCTTTTGTTTATTTAGTGTCTGAAGGATTAGTATTCGCCATTGGATTTATAACATTGCTGTGTTCAAGAGCTTCAGAGACTCTGATAAAGATTTGTTTATGCTCCTGCAATGGCTCGTCTTATGGCGAAATCGAACAGTTATGGTGAAGAATACCCCATGAAACGTGGGGAGTCCATGGTTTCTATGGATTTTTTAGAGGGCTTCGCTACCCCACATGCAAGCGAGGCTCGATCCGTGGGCGGCTCCTGGAGCCGCGGTCGTGAAAGAAAGTCTCCCACCCTGGAGGAGCTCCTCGGCGCTAGGGAGGAGGCTGCCGTTCTGGGGGAGGAAATGACGGTGGTGGAATTGACGGATCAGTACCCGGTTCGCTTCATGAGCGCTGCACCGCCGTTTGTGTTGCGGTTCGAGAATTTGAATTACAGTATTGCTCGGAAGAGGAAGTTCAGATCTTGTTGCTGCGGTGGCGCCAGTAGGAACCGGCTCCAGACAGCGGATGACATCGAGCATCTGCCCAGGGAGAACGAGAGTAAAGCTGTTTTGAGTGATGTGTCCGGTGAAGCGAGAGACGGGGAGCTTTTCGCTGTACTGGGCCACAGCGGGTCCGGGAAATCGACACTGATTGACGCCCTCGCGCACAGGATTTCGAAAGAGAGCTTGAAGGGTAGCGTGACGCTGAACGGAGAGCCGCTGGGAGGACGGGTGCTAAGGAGCATTTCGGCTTATGTTATGCAGGATGATCTGCTGTTTCCTATGTTGACAGTAGAAGAGACGCTCATGTTCTCGGCGGAGTTTCGGCTACCGAGGTCTCAGACAAAAGCGCAGAAGCGCGCCCGGGTGCAGGTTCTAATCGACCAGCTCGGGCTCCGTGGCGCAGCGAAGACGATCGTAGGCGACGAAGGGCACCGCGGGGTGTCCGGAGGCGAGAGGCGGCGGGTGTCCATTGGTATTGATATCATCCACGATCCGATTTTGCTGTTTTTGGACGAACCGACATCCGGGCTGGATTCCACCAGCGCTTTCATGGTTGTCAAGGTGCTGCAGCGCATTGCTCGGACGGGGAGTATCGTAGTTCTTTCAATTCACCAGCCAAGCTACCGTATCCTCGGGCTTCTCGACCGGCTTATCCTGCTGGCACACGGGGAGGTGGTTTACAGCGGCTCGCCAAGCCGGCTGAGGCCGTTTTTTGCAGAATTCGGGCACCCGATACCGGAGAACGAGAACAGCACGGAATTCGCCTTGGATTTAACCCAAGAGTTCGAGGCCTCGCCGGGCGGAATCAAGTCGTTGGTGGACTTCTTTAAATCCTGGCGAAAGACAGCAAGCTATGGCGAGATCACAGAAAACGGCACCGGAATTATGAGCCTCAAGGAAGCCATCGTCGCCAGTAGAGCCAGAGGCAAACTGGTTTCCGCCAACCATAACGACGGGGACGACGATCAAGGCGCTGCAATTCCCGCTGCCGCCAACTCTGGAAAGGTCGCCAGTTTCGCGAATCCGCCGTGGGTGGAGATCGCTGTTCTGATGAAGAGATCGTTCACCAATATCCGGCGGACGCCAGAGCTTTTCATGATGCGGATGGCGACGGTCATGGTTACCGGGTTCTTCCTGGCGACGATATTCTGGAAACTGGACAAAAGCCCCAAAGGAATCCAGGAGCGGCTGAGCTTCTTCGCCTTCGCAATGTCGACCACCTTCTATACCTGCGCCGACGCCTTGCCGATTTTCCTCCAGGAACGCTATATTTTCATGCGGGAAACCGCGTACGACGCCTACAGGAGATCCTCCTACGTCTTAGCCCACGCCTTCATCTTTATTCCGCAGCTCACAATCCTGGCGACGGCGTTTGCCGTG
The DNA here is from genome assembly GCA_001517045.1 of Pseudotsuga menziesii. Lineage (NCBI taxonomy): Eukaryota > Viridiplantae > Streptophyta > Pinopsida > Pinales > Pinaceae > Pseudotsuga > Pseudotsuga menziesii. The sequence continues at coordinate 548,014 of LPNX010512151.1, read as the reverse complement.
ACCACATTCTGGGCCGTGGGGCTCGCGGGTGGAGCGTCGGGCTTTTTCTTCTTCCTTCTCGCCACCATTGCGTCCTTCTGGGCCGCCAATTCCTTCGTTACATTCCTGTCCGGCGTGGTGTCGAATCTCATGGTCGCCTACACGATCGTCGTGGCTCTCCTTGCTTATTTCCTGCTCCTCAGCGGGTTCTTCATCAACAGAGACCAAATTCCATCCTACTGGATCTGGTTTCACTATATTTCCCTGATCAAGTATCCCTACGAGGCCGTCCTGCAAAACGAGTTCAACAATCCCAACGCCTGCTTCGCCAGAGGAACTCAAGTCTTCGACGGGACGCCCATGTCACACCTGAGCCCTCAGCTCCAGCAATCCTTCCTCAACCTCCTGAATACCACCAGCAACATCAACATCACGCCTACCACCTGTGTCACGACGGGGATCGATGTTCTGCAAAATCAGGATGTGACACAGCTGAGCAAATGGAATTGCCTGTACGTGACGCTGGCCTGGGGTGTCCTGTTCCGAGTTTTATTCTACATATCTCTTCTGCTTGGAAGCAAGAACAAACGCCACTGATATGGCAGCTTGATGGTCCAAATTCATTTAATCAGAGTTGTCCTTTGTTAAGCCTGATTCTGAGAGATTCTCTTTGGTAAAGGAAGGGATGCTGTTAGAGCACCCTGGGCATAGGGAGATTCGGAATACGCATTTTATGGACTCCCTAGGAAACGCTCAACCCTCCATAATTACTAGGACATCTTTGGATTCTAAGGATAACTTCTTCCTTGCTAGCAAGGCGTTTTATTACAATGAAGGTAGTGTAAGAATCTCATTTATAATAAAAATGTATAATATAGCCATACATTTGATCGACTAATGATTATTACTTTCCTTATTAGGTTTCAATTCTTATAAGCAACATGTTTGCTCTTGTTGATCCCCTTTATAATAAATGAATAGATTGTGTAATGAATGTTCCATATACACATACACAATTATTTGAAAATACATATTACAAATCTTAACATGTTGAGATATCATATACCACAATACTTAATGTCTATACACACAATCTTGTTCTCATATCGCCTAGACTCTTAAGTGATTGAACCAAGATTACACACAAATAGACTCTTAAGTGATTGAACCAAGATTACACACAAATTCTGCATCATAATTCCATGTGGTAGGGTTAACGAACCTTTTGCATCATAATTCCATTGTTTTAGATTTTTTGAATCCCATGGTTCAAAGTTATTGCACTCCATTTTCCTATGCTTACTCTACATATCAAACCATGACTCATTCTTGATAATGTCCCATTCATGCACTCCGAACTTCCACATCCAATCTTTCAATCTCTCCATAGATTGTTCATCTCCATCAATCAATCTCAAGCCATCTCAATGCACTTGCAATGATATGCCAAGTACATGAAGTGACATCACATTTTCCTTGTAAAACTCTATTCACCTTAGTAAGTAAACACCTTTTTATGAAGTTAGATATCACCATACCTCGGCAAAGTTTTACCTCGGTTTCTATAGCAATTTTTTTGTGATGGTCCCTTGTTCAACCATGTTGTGAATAACGTCTCCTTCTTCCATATCTAAGAGATAGATCACATTCCCCACTTCTCCTAGGCATTTTTTGTAACCTACAAACCAACCTTATAATCAATTGTTTTTATCACTTGGTATCTTTTCCTCGAGAAGTCTTTCACCACAAGCTTCTTTTCTTCTCCGATACTCTTCACCAAGGTTTTCTTTCATAACATTTTTTAGGAATACAAGCTTTAGCATCATTCTTCTCCTCACATTTATCTACATGCATGTAATTTTGTACATGTTCAACCCTCTTAGCCTCTTTTGGCATGTTCTTAACAATACACTCATTCCCGTTTTTTATGCATTCTTCCTTAAGTGCTTCACTTTCTTCTTGGTAGCAAAGCTCTTCCACAATTGAGACCCCTCTAAAGCTCATTGTTTTCAATTTGTTTTCTTTCTTCTTTCTTCTTTTCATGGCCCAGATCTCTTATTGTTTTGTTGTCTTTTTGCATGCTCTTTGATTAGTCCCAATCACTTATATCTCTTCCATAGACCACTCTTTCTCTTTTTGCTCACCCTCTTCTCCTTCCCCATTTTTATGTCATTACAATTTAACCTTCACAAACAATCCTTTCCTTTGATATGACTTCATTTAACCAACAATCTCACTTCTAGCTCAATACCAGCTGAGATAACCCTTGGGGCTATTGATTCATATCAAAGCTACTTTAGCATGGCATTGCATTGAGCATTTCTAACTAACAATTGAGAATCTAAAAGAGGCCTTCGTAATAAAACAAAAATTAAAGGACAAGATATTTGGTGCTTAACAAGAGAGTAGCAATTAAATCATTAAGAAAGACTTTAGAGTTGGGTTTATTAAATAGTTTCCCTGTGGTTTGTTGCAAAGTTTCCATAAAACGGACCATACTAGATACTGAAACATAACCGATTTAGCAAAACATATCAAAAAGTCAAAAGATGGTTATTCTAGACATTGAAGCTCCATTTGTTTAGGAGGTACCAATATATTTGACTGTGATTAGAGCCAATAAGGAGGACTTAAATTCATCAAATGATCTGCCATTGTCAAACGATTTTGAAGTTCCCATTACATGTTTTAGGATTGTACTTGTGTTTCTAGATATGGATGACCTTACTTAGGACATTAATGTCCTCTTCTGTCCAAATCCATTTGAAGGCGATCTTGGAAAAAATTCAACAATAACAATTGGTTGATGATGTGAATGACCATCACTACAATTTCATAGTTCGTAATAAGCAACACCATTTGAACATGACTTTAATCCATTTTCCAATACTTTTAATCGTAACTGGAATTGTTCTTCAAATGTCAAGTAGCATATAGAAACCCAAGCATGCTACAAAGAAGAACAATAAGGTTGAAGAATCAAACTATTAACATGAAATGTAAGAGTGAAGCAATGAAATAAATAAAAGTGATTACTTTATGCTATGCATCACACTTTGTATTTCTTTCAGTGATGACTAACTTGCCTCGAAGATGTTACATTTCACCATGCAAAACATTGTAGTACATTCGTAGTGGAGAAGCACAGAGAAATTTCTTCTATAACCATGCCCTTGTGGAAAATTTACTTCATTATCCTAGACAAAAAACTATAATTGAACTCAATAAATCACATAGATGAAGCTTGCACTGTTCTTCAACCCACTGATTTATAAGCATAACTTGATCATTGTCATCCTTCCATTCATTTATAACTATAGTTGCAACTTGATTTGCAGTAACCTTTGCATGTGCCATCTCTCTATCCAATGTATTCCTCTCTTCCTGACCAACATAATGCATAACAACAAATCGAGCACAAAATTTTTAAATGCATATCGGAATTGAAAAATCCAAATTCCATTACACCTTAGAGCTAGACACCATTACGAATAAATACAAAGGTGATTACATTACATTCATTTCTCAAACTTAGTATTGATAATCACACATCGTATTTGTAGTGACTCCCACAACAAGAACAACTTCCTTGATCTCGTGGCCAAATTGTCTTAGCTTCTCAACCTTTGCCACTTTTTGCTGGTGCATTTTATGCACTTCTTGACAAGTAAATTTCAATTTAAAGAATTTAGGAACAAATTTCACATTAAGTGTATTGTACATTTCCATAAACTGACAAGCAAACTGCAATAAAAACACTAGCTAACAAATCTCAATTCATTTCACTAGTGCACAATTCCTATTTTGAAGATCAATCATTGAAGCCTTTGCTAGAGCACTTTACACTATCCTTTCTTCATTGAGGAAAGTTGCTTCCTTGAACTTGGTAATTTGTTCTAAAGCCCTATTGTGTTCTTGCAATTTTATAATCCACAAGGAAACAATAAGTTCAATACAAGACACCAACGCAATGTTTTGAAATCTACATGCATAAACAACAACCTGCATCCTTATGCTCAAGGGGAAAGATACAACACGCATGACACATTAGAGGAAATTTGAGGTCTAAAATGGGCCTACTAAGGAAAATAATAAAATAATAGTTATTAATTTTGGAGGAAGAATGAAAAAATCTACTTTTTGTGTTCGTATTTTCGACATATCTCCTTGTGTTTTTACTCATATTCTGAGCGGGAGAGCTCGTTGGATGCAGAATTTAATTCTGCATCCAACAAGCTCTCCCGCTTGAAATTTGAGTAAAAACACAGGGAGATATGTCGAAAATATGAACAAAAAAAGTAGTTTTCTTTTATGACAGGTATGTCAATTCAACCATTATGGTTGACTCATTTAATTGAAATTCTATTTGTTCTTGAATTCCAACTCACAAAATTTATTGTTGGCGTGTTTTCTTATAAGGCCCATTTTAGACCCCAAATTTCCTCTAATGAATCATGGGTTTTCCAATAGGTGGGGAGTACCTCTTAGTGGAAAAGTTTAAGTTTGCCTTAACTAATGCTATTAGGATTATTAATCCTCCCTTGTTCAATTTGGTCATATGTCTAAATAACGAGTCATGTCTAAATCGAGAGTCCACCCAGTCTATTTTTAGTCACTAGCACGATTGGGTCCACTTGGCCTAATTGGGGCACATGTTCCAGTTACTAAAGTGTGGGAAATACTAATTGAGGCCTACTTCCATGAATTACACTTGCATGCATCAGTTTAGGAGCCTCCTAGACCAATCCCTACAATTTAGGAGCCACTAGGAGTGTCGATACCAACCAAGGTCAGTTGAGTTGAGTTGGTGACTAGTTAAGTTGAGTTAGGAGTTAGTTACATTCAGTTCTAGTCCTCGACATTCAGTTAGCGCTAGGTTTGCATGGCTGCATGCATGAGAGGCACATTTCTCACCTACCACAGTTAGTTAGCCTCAATCAACACTGAAGTAGACACTTGAGTTGTGTTTTAGAACTCCGTTAAACTCCGGTAATGGTTTAGACAAGGTCAGTTAACTATTGAGTCCTCCGACAATGATTTAGACAAGGTCTTAGTTACCTACAGTCAAGTAGAGTCTAATCAATTCGAATTTCCTTATGTGGATTTGAATTGCAGGTGGCTATTTAAGCCATTGTACTTCATTGTAATTATTAGCTACATTAGAGGAAATTTCAACTCAAAATGGGCCACCTAAAATGAACTAATAAAATAATAGTTAAAATAATAAAATAATATTTATTAATTTTGGAGGAAGAAAATAAAAAAACTACTTTTTTGTTTGTATTTTTGACATATCTCCCTGTGTTTTTACCCAACTTTCGACCGGGAGAGCTCGCTGGATGCGGAATTAAATTCCGCATCCAACGAGTACCCACTCGGCATACTTTTGATGGACCCCTCTACCCCAAAAAAAAGAAATACCTGAAAATGGAATGATGACATCATCATTCCATTTTCAGGTATTTCTTGTTTTTGGGGTAGAGGGGTCCATCAAAAGTATGCCGAGTGGGTACTCGTTGGATGCGGAATTTAATTCCGCATCCAGGGAGCTCTCCCGATCGAAATTTGGGTAAAAACATAGGGAGATATGTCAAAAATACAAACAAAAAAGTATTTTTTATGATACCTATCCCCAAATTTATATTAAAAAAGTGTTTAAGACCTATACGGTATTTCAAATTTAAAGCAATTTCATTGGCTAAAACATGATGACATGGAATTTGAATAAAAGTTAAAAGGCCCATTTTGAGTTGAAATTTCCTCTAATGATTACTCTTTCATTAATGAAAATCATTCACATCTGCAAGCCATTTTTGCACTGTTTCATTCTTCAATAACTAAGTAAATTGTGTGATCTATCATGTGAGTTGTGTGTTTGTCCACATATATATGTGTTCAATTTAATATGGTGTTAGATCCTCGACGGATAAGGCACTTCTCCTCCTCGGATCTCCTATTGGATCATTTTTGAGCAAAAATGCTCCTTCCAGCTCTTCACCAGAAGTAGAAGGTTTACTACTTAATACCCCAAGTTAAGGAATTGTTGATCAAGCTTGCTTAATCAAATATGTTGGGTGTGATGAAAACCTGAAATGGGCAGGCTGTCGACCTTACGGTGCCCCTTTTTGTGTTTTTGTAGGTACAACTTCGAATGGCTTCATCAATTCTGGATTCATCGGTTCCTCCTCTCACCCTATTCACAAACTATTAAGAATGGAAGATGAAGATGATTGCATCTCTAAAGAGACAAGATCTCTATGAGGTGTCTAATGGACTTGGTGAAGAGTCCTTTGAGAGAAAGGGAGATTGGCTAAATGAATGTGATGTAGCTTATGGAACACTGTGTATGGCCATTTCTCCTAGCATGCGCTACCTCAAAAGATCTATTAAAAACCCAAAGGATCTCTGGAAAATATTGGACACGACCTTTGGAATGATGGATGAGGATCATAATAGCACTTTGGAGAGCACATCCAACACCTTAAGCATCCCTGATCCAAAAATCTCAGCCTCCACTCTCTCTGATGAAGTTGTTCAAGATGAAGAAGAAGCAGAAGCTTCTACACAGTCAATTCGAATTGAAGATAGTCTCCTTGCAGTGACTCCTTCTCTTGATGCTCTGGAAGTTTATGAGATCTCTGATATCTCATCTCCTCATATGGCTGAAACAAAATAAGACATTAGAATCTCTGATATTAAGAAAAATACTACTGCACTTCCATGCAAACATTCATCGGTGATTTTCCTTTGAATTATGTGCCAAATTTGCTAGTAATTGCTTCCGAAAGTGAAGAGAAATTTGATTTTTCTCCCTCTAATGTTGCTGCTGGTGTGCAAACATGTAATACCTTGGATATTTTGGAAGAAATATCATATTACCAGAGTGATCCATTTGCTCGGGCCTTGATCTAGATCTTCCAACAAATTGCTGCACGATTGGATGCACCAAAATTCAGAATTTTGAAGAAGAAGAAAGCTGTGCATCCATTGTCTCGACTGACGATTTATTTGGATTTGATATTAACCTTATTGGATATGATATGATCTTATTTAGATCTGATTTGATATTTGTTGGTTTAATATTTCAAATTCATAATCTTTCAGTACTGCTTGTAGCTGTTCTCATCAACGGTGTGAAGAAACAAGTACCGCAAGTCTCCTACAAAAATGTTGTTGGGGATTTGATTTCATTTCACAGTTTTGGATCTATTGTGAAACTATTCAGATCTGATTTAATTTCCAATATGATATTATTTGGTTCAAATTTTAAAATCCAAGAGCTTTTAGTCATGCTTGTAGTTGGTCTCACCAATTATGGTGTGAAAAATCAAGTACCACAATTCTTCCTCAAAATTGCTGCTGGGGATTTGGTGTTAGTTTCCTCTTATGAGGTTGCTGATATTTTATTTTGTGATTCGTTAGCTATTTCAGAAGCTATATCAGACTATGGATCTCAAGCATTCGCTCTCAACAGTCCCAGGTCTTCTCTACCTTTGGTCACATGCTCAACTCCTCACAGAACTAGTAAAGAGGAAGATTTTCTACATTCGCTCGGACACTTGCTCCTAACACTTTGAGATTTTTTTACCACTCATGTTTTTTTGTTCATGGCTGCAACATATCAGTTTCTTGAGTGTTTCTCACATCTTCTGAATCCTCAGGAACCTTTTCTCACTTATCAGTTGACTTCAGTTGCTCTACATGGGTCCAGTCTTCATCCGACACCTGTCTATATTTCTTATTTAGTTGAGCATATCATTCTTCTTCCAAAGAGGAAGATTCCTCCAGACATAATGATGGAGAGGTTCACATTCCAGGCCCCAGGATACCTGTGCATAGAAGAACCAGATTGATCCTGATTCTACCTGCTTCATTAGAGGGGGGGGATTTTTTCCCATGTGTTTTTTCTCCCCAGCTCCTTGTATTGAGCAGTTACTTTACTTTACTTGATGTAATGGGTGACCTATGGTCTTAGTTACCAGGGCCCACAGATTGTCCAATTTAGCATTCAGGGGGGGTGTTAGGATTATTAATCCTCCCTTGTCCAATTTGGTCATATGTCTAAATCAAGAGTCATGTCTAAATCGAGAGTCCACCCAGTCTATTTTTAGTCACTAGCACCATTGGGTCCACTTGGCCTAATTGGGGCACATGTTCTAGTTACTAAAGTGTGGGGAACCCTAATTGAGGCCTACTTCCACTGATTGCACTTACATGCATCAGTTTAGGATCCTCCTAAACCAATCCCTACAATTTAGGAGCCACTGGGAATGCCGATACCAACCAAGGTCAGTTGAGTTGAGTTGGTTACTGGTCAAGTTGAGTTAGGAGTCAGTTACATTCAGTTTTAGTCCTCTACATTCAGTTAGCGCTAGGTTTGCATGGCTGCATGCAGGAGAGGTGCATTTCTCACCTACCACAGTCAGTTAGCCTTAGTCAACACTGAAGTAGACACTTGAGTTGTGTTTTAGAACTCTTTTGAACCCCGGTAATGGTTTAGAGAAGGTCAGTTAACTATTGAGTCCTCCAACAATGATTTAAACAAGGTCTTAGTTACCTACAGTCAAGTAGAGTCTAATCAATTCGAATTTCCTCATGTGGATTTCAATTGCATGTGGCTATTTAAGCCATTATACTTCATTGAAATTATTATCTAATTACTCTTCGATTAATGAAAAACATTCACAGCTGCAAGCCATTTTTGCATTGTTTCATTCTTCAATAACTATGTAAATTGGGTGATCTATTCTGCGAGTTGTGTGTTTGTACACAGATCTATGTGCTCAATTTAATAAATGCAAGAATAACTTCAATAAGTGGCATGGCATACTGTTGTTTATTAGCATGCACCCTTCGAAGCCTATGGCTTCTCCTGCAAATTGTGCATCAAGTGCATACTTTTTCTCATCGGTTATTTTCTTTATCTCATGGTTTTGTAGTAATAAGAATCATGTAAGGTAATAATGAGTTACATTTTAAAGTGTTTCCTCAAAACCTTGAATGTCAATCAAAGGAAAACTAAATTACTAGCTAAGTTTAGAAACATACACTATTTTCAAGAAATATCTCATTAGCTTGACCAACTTTTCATCAAGTTTCCTCAATTCTTTACAAGATGCAAGACAATTAAAATTCATGATGATGAGTATAAAAATGCACAAGAACAAATACAATTAAGAGGGTGACAAATTTACAAATAATCACCACACATAATCATCAACCAATGATTTCAAATAACATAAAGATGAATGCAAGCAAGAGGAAATATTTTCTTCCAAAACCAACAAGCAACCTACTATTACATTCCATGCTTTCCAAATCAACAAAATAGTTCATCACACATGATAACGATTCCCAACTAGCTTCATTTCCACACAAACAACACTGCTACTAGCAATTGTTCCACATACCACAAGAGTAGATTGAAGCAACAACCCACAAGAGACCTAAAAAAGGGACAACTTTGAGGTAAAAGGACAAAGCAATTGAATGGGGAAAAATTGAACACCTTTGTCAAATTAGGAAAATAACCAGTTTAATAGTTAAGTTGAGGAATGTACCCTACTTCCATGAAGGACCTTATTAGCCTTCAACTTTCATCCAATTTCCTCATCTCCTATAAAAGATGTGGAACGATTATGATGCATGACAATGAATGCAAAAGTACAAGATGTGGAACAATTATGATGCATGGAAATGAACGCAAAAGTGCACAAGAACAAATAAAATAAAGAAGGTGACAAGTAGAGAAATAAACACCCCAAAAAACCATCCTCCAATGATTTCAAATAACATAAAGATGAATGCAAGAAAGAGGCAAGATTTTCCTCAAAACCCAACAAGCAGGCCACAATCTCATTCCCTATTTTCTAGAGCAACAAATAGTTCATTATACATGAAAACAATTGCCACCTAGATTCATTCCACATAAATAATGTTGGAGTCACGTTTGTTGTTAGACAAAAAACTGCAGGTTTTAATCTCCACCACAATCGCTAGAGTTAGGATCTCAGGAGGCGATTAGTCCATGTCATGAAACTCACGGGTAGCGATGAAACCAATGTCCAACAATATCCCCCCCAACGCGTGCTGGGTGAGTTTCGAACCCTTGAATTGTTGCTATGATACCATTTGTTGGACTCACGATTGTCGTTAGACCAAAATCCGCAGGTGTTGATCTCCGCCACAATCGCCAGAGTTAGGATCTTGGGATGCGGTTAGTCCATGTCACGAAAATCACGGGGAGCATTGAACATAATCTCCAACAAATAACATCACTACTAGATACTATTCCAAATACCTCTATAATAGATAAAACCAAATTCCCATATGACACGTAACAAAGGGACAACCCTTGCACACAAGGATAAAAAACTAAGGGGGGGAATTCAAATACCTTCGTCAAATTAGGAAAATAAGAAATGGAATATTGCAAATTGTTTATAATCAATACCTAGTAGAGGGATAACATTGTTGAGTAGGGAGATGATAAATACAAGAGGAACAATGCACAATCAACAATAACCACACAAAACCACCCACCCATTGTTTTATATAAAAAAGGGCCAATGCAAGAAAGAGTAGAGTAAACCATCACAAATAACAACCTCAGGCCTTGTAGTCATAGTAGCCCACACACAAACATACAAGGTAACAATGAATGCAACAACAAAAGAACACAAGGTCTAATGCAAACAACAATCTACATACTCCAATATACCCACACAGTTCCACACAATGCCAAGTAGAGAATCAACTCAAAACAATGTTGATAACTCTTCCAAAGCAAGGGTTGATCATAATCAACAATAGCTCTTTGACTCTCGAGTAATAGAGCAAATTAGTTAAAGGTTCACAATGGAGAAGGACATGTCTGCAATGAATGAGGCACATTCAATTGAGGAACCTCAAGAAGAGTGAAGCATTAAATTCCCACCACCCTAGTTCGTGGAAGGCTATCACCTTTCATTTATATTATTTTGTTTTTACCTTTGATTTTTTTAAAATACATTTTTAATAAAGTAAATTTAAAACATTTTCGTTAAGTAACTAGATAATGGAAAGTAATATAAATCCATTTTTCAATTTTTTTATAATACTTCAATTTTTAACCCAAATAAATAAGAAGAAGAAAAATTAAAACCTATAGCCAAAGACAAACAATAACATATTACAAATATATAAACAAACAAAATAAAACTACAAAGAAACTAAGTCCTTATTTATGCAATTAGTTTTTCAGAGAAACAAATCATAAGTCCCTATTTATGCTGCATCAGTAGTAATATAAAAACCCATATATTTACTAAAAATTATATACACAATAAAGATAAATATAAGTGTACATTGAAAAGTAAGGTGTTGTCTTTCTTTTTGCAATTTTATTAATCATTTCATTAATTAATTTAGAATCTAGTTTATGTTAGTTGGGATAAGCAAATTTGCATATTATATAAAATGCTTAAGCAAATTTATATTTACCTTACAATATGTATATAAATTTGCTTTACAATATGTATATAAAGATCCAAACTACCTAAATAAGAACGTCTTGACATACTATGGAAAATAAAAAATATTTAAGTAAATCCAATCTTTTATGTAATATTTACTACATATTTATATATTAAGGCCACAATGAAGTTTTTAATATACAACATAACATTCAAACTTCCAAAAATATACATACCGTAAATTAAAAAAAAACTCTTTAACTAAAGGGATTAAAACATAAAAAAGTTATATAAATTTAATAAAAAAATGTTCAATATCATTCCTCACTAGTTCTTTGAAACCTCAACATTTCAATCCATGATGAGTTCTTTGAAACCTCAATATTTCAATCGGAAGTTAAAAGGCTGGAAACGTGGAAGTTAAAATGATTTCATCTTTGTTTGAGAGACTTGAGTTTTACTTTTTTTTTTCAAATTTAAATATTTTTATTATTATATCTTATCTTAAAAAGTAGTTCAATAGCTATATGTAATAGGCTTTCAACTTTCTAAATATGTCTATGTCTTTATCCCAGGAACCTTTTAATCTTTTTATTGAAAAATGTTTGGATGTTGTGATTGAGTATCATTGAGACTACATAAAAAGAAGAGTGTGAGTTAAGATTTAACATATTATACAACCTCATGAGAACCTTCAAAAGTTTTTATTTTTTATAAGCTACATTTAGTGGATATTTTTACCTTGAATCAAAAAGTGGTATTACATGTAACACCTTTTTTGGTGCTACAAAACAACATTTTAAACCCGGTGTTGATGAAATCAAAACACTAAATCAACTTCAGAATTGAAAAATGGTCCTCAAAAGTCACCTTCCTGTTAATTTAGAATTAAATTCCATCTAATTTGAAATCACTAACTTCACAACTAATGCCATTGAAATACAAATACCAAAAGTAATCCACAATTAAAAAACAAGTGGTATATATAACACCTCTTTCTTTTATGAAAATACTTTTTTTAAATAACTTAAAACTATAAAAGCTATCAACTTTTATAAAAAAAATATAATGTTTTCAAAAAAATAAAAAATTTGAAAAACATAAAAAAATACATATTTAAAATAATTAAAAAAAATATTAAAAAAAAAATTAAACCATTTGAAAAAACATTTAAAAACATAAAATAAAATAACAACACATAATAACAAACAAGAGAGATGAGTAGCAAAGCTACATATTGCTTGCCATTAACGTAAATTAAAATCCATTGTAAATTGAATTAAGCTTACAATTTATATAAATTTATAAATATGTTGAATTAAGCTTACAATTTATATAAAATTAAATAAATGTGTTGAATTAAGCTTACAATTTATATAAATTTATAAATGTGTTGAATTTGTAATTCAAATATCATTAACTTTTCAATAAAGATGTAAAAGGTAAACAGAATCCCTTAGTTTATAATCTACAATCCAAATCATATTACATGCTTTTATTCTTATCTACAAATCCTTATAAAGAGATATAGTTTTAATATGTGAGTAGTGATATGGTAGAGGGGAAATTCAAAATTGAATTTAATTGGTATACATTGCAATAAAACTTCAGGTATATGAAGACATTAATGTATTTATATGATCACATAACGTAAACCGCCGGCCATTCTAGCAGAAGGCCAAAAACTCGAGAGGACTCAAGACTCTAACCCGTGACCTCCCCTCGAACCGAGAGAATGTACGCAAGTCTTACCAATTGAGCTAACCCTTAGGACTATTGACTGAGAAGATGTTCACTTTATTCATACTATCAACTTATCAACCGCAGAAATATAATTCGTATGTTTTAAATGGTCGATTATTGTATGCAATTAAGAATGATTTTGTACACAACAAAAATGATAATTAGTAAAATGATAATTATTATATGATAGAATAGAATATGGTCACTTTAGCATTGTCATAGAGTGTTGGACGACGACAGCAACCATTTCTTTCAATGCTTCAATGAAATATGGCGAGGAATTATCTGTCTTGAGAAACCGTTAGATGTCAACAACAACCATTTTCTAGTGATTGTTGCAATGAATCTGTGTTTCATCAATTACATCAGTATGCCAACACAAACTATTATAATGACTTGATCCAAACTATTATAATGACTTGATCTTGCAATAGGGCGTGATTTAAAAAGATGCATAATCTGAATGTTAAAATATTACTAAAATTCCGTGCTAATTCTTTGAGGTTGGGCGTCTTCACGACAACTTTTATAAACTTCACTTTTACAAACGTTATGTATAGTTCACTTTCACTTGGTACGTGTATCTAACTAGTTCGATTTTAGCCTTGGTTTACTTTATACCTGTGTATATAATACACAAAAAAAAATACACTACAAATACTTAAATTTGATCTTAAATACTTAAATTTAATCTAATTTCGTGAGCAGTAGCAAGTTGTTTCAAATACAAATTACGGCTGCACTTAAATACTTAAATTTAATCTAATTTATTTCGTGAGCAGTAGCAAGTTGTTTCAATACAAATTACTCCACAAAACTGCCACCCTCCAATATTTTTTCCTCATTTTGAGTTGACACAAGTAAAAACCCTATAGCACCAAGAGCCATAGGGAAGATCTGGGATACTAAATGAGCTGAAGGCCAGCTGAAGTTGAGAAACATTGTCAGAACAAAGAATCAAAGGATTTCATGAATATTCTGAAGCCTTGTAGTTGTATGAATCAACCCTTCTAACTTTAATAACATTATGGAAAACGTTAGGTAGACTCGAGTCAAGATGAGTCAATTAGAAAGATATTTTTAGCCCATGGCATGGACGAATTTCTTCTACCGTCGAGTATGTTCTGCAACAAGTTCAACCCGTTCTTTTGGCTAACACCAATGCTTGCCACACATTGTCCGTAACCAATTTTCGTCTGCTTTTTGTGAGAAACGCACTGAAGGAGTTGAATCCCCTGGGCACAATTCCATTAGCTATGATAAGAAAAATTCAGCAAACATGAAGCGAAGGTAACCCATAAAACTGCACCACGTCTTCTCCGAGTTGTAGGCAAGGACATGCGAATTCTTGTCTATGGCTTTCGTCAAAACCTAAACAGAGAAGACTAATTGTGGAAGAACTGACTAGGAGTTTGTCCAAATGCCTTCACTCGCGATTCGTCCATGCTCAAAAACTCGAATCCAAGTCAGCGGGTGTTTGAAGAATATTGAATGGCTCTTAGCAAGGCAATCTCATTCACAAATGGTGGAGAATTAGTGAAATAAATTCCAAGTATAGTGTATGCCCATCATACCTCCCATCTCGGTTTATGGTTCCTGTAAGTATCAGCGACAAGGAGGCTATGCAGGCTGCAATATTTCGTGCGCCAGGAAGGTTGCCAGTTATTACATGGTGCCATCCAGAAAATGGAGCTGTGTTGGCACGGTCCTCGCAGCCTTCGGTTGGCTTAATGCAATCCAGGGGCATCCCTGATGAAAAACTCAGTGCAGCACTCTGGGTATCTCGATGGCCTCCAGGTAGGTATACAAAGCTCATATATATTACCGATGCAAGGTCCAGAAAGAATGCTCTAGCCAACGGTACCATGGGAGGTGGCTCCGAATCCTCTTCCAACTATTCACAGGCTAGGGTTGTGTTTTTAGGGATTGATAATGTCCATGCCGTGAGCGACAGCTTTTCTAGGCTCAGATACTTCTGGGATAAAGACGGTGCTACCTCTTCAGATGGCTTTTCGTTGTTTGACAGAAAGGGCGGATGGAGTTGGGGAGGAGGCAATTTATCTATTCCGTCTCATGACGATATTGGTTGGGCAATGCATATTCACATAATCTCGGTTTTTTTTCTTGGCTTCCTGAGCGAATTGCTCTGCAAGGTGCCTCGGTGCTTGTTCATTGCAGTGATGGGTGGGATAGAACGTCACAATTGGTTTCATTGGTAGGTATTTTGCTACATCCTTACTATCGGACCTTTGAGGGTTTCCGGGCACTTGTTGAATTGAAAAGGATTGGCTTGCATTTGAGCATCCATTTGCAGATCGTTTAGGGATGCCAATATTGAAAAGTCTATACATCTAGTAAGTCTCATAAGTTATGCGTTTTCAATGTTAATGCTGATGCAATTTTCAGCCCTATTTTTCTACAGTTAGCCAAAACCAAGTAGACTAAACTTGAGTTTAGGGCTTAGTTGATATTAAAATTTGATTTTCAATTTTCACGCTGACCACTTTTTCTCTTTTTCTTTTTTCACTTGTCGGTGAAACTTGTCTATTTCTCGACTACACAAGTTTATAAATTTTAGTCAGTCTTTTCACTCAACTAAAATTACTTCGACTTACTTGTCGGTTCTACCCACCGGTTTTTACCTCGACCACTTGTCACTTCAACCAAGTCTACTAACTTCTTCTCTTCGACCAAGTCGGCTCACCGAACCTCAGTCGGCTGACTCAACCTCGACCACTCAAGTCGATTCACTTTGGTCGAAATCTACAGAGTATGTTTCTTAGTGTAAAGACTTAAGAAATTACAAATGCTTTTCACCTGTGAGTAAGATAGAGTAAAAATGGACACATTAACAAATCCAAATAACTTATAAAACATATGCCCAAATATGGAGGAAGACTTGAATCGACCAAACCTCGAACTTTCAATGAGAATTTTATGGGTTCTTCTTCTTTCACTTGAGAGTAATTGTAAAAGACATTTACAGAAGTAAATCTGGAAATATGTGTAACCAAATAATCATGCATTCAACCATAAACTATTTCATATATTTGACTAAATCACATACACAAAAGTTTGAGCTTGGACTTCTCTTTTCTCACCGTGAGTTCCTTCAATGTATATTGTCTCTTGTGTCTGTAATGTCTCTAACCTAATTTGCAATTTGCTTCTTCTATTTATAGGCAACCTGAAGATTGCTTCTCCATTAAAGATAGTAATAACTATCTACCTAACAACTTAGCTTCAGAAATAAATTCGACATGGTATACATTGTCGAATCGTGGACTCTTCCCTCTTGTCAGACTGACAGACAAGATCTTGACTTGTACAGACTTTGACAGAGTCGACTGAGAGTCAGGTAGATATCTGCGCGTAATTACATTTTCCAAAAATCCCCCTTAATTATAAGCAGATGGGGATTTTTTTTTAAAAACAAAATTTACAGAAAGTTTCAGAGCTTAGACATGCTCTGTTTATGATAGAGTTCACTATGGAGAACTTGTCATTCCAAGATAACTACGCAGATACTGGAATGTGTCCTTTGCCAATGGCTTTGTGAAGATGTCGGCAAGTTGGTCTTCAGAGTTGCAAAATTCCAAACAAATTTCCTTGTCGTTCACCAACTCTTTTATAAAATGAAACCTTGTGTCGATGTGCTTGATTCTCTTGTGAAACACATGATTCTTTGATAATGCTATGGCTGAATTGTTGTCACAGAAGATTGTTGTCGATTCTTGATGGGTCTGTGACAAGTCTTTTAAGACTCTCCTCATCCAGATAGCTTGACATGCAGCACTTGTCGCTGCAACATACTCTGCTTCAGCTGAAGATAGAGTTACTATGGGCTGTTTCTTTGAAGCCCATGAAACAACACCTGTACCAAAATGAAATGTGTACCCAGATGTGCTCTTCCTGTCATCTATGCTGCCTCCATTGTCACTGTCAGTGTAACCGATAAGCTTAAAATTTTCTGAGGTTGAATACATAATACCAAGGTATTTTGTGCCACTTATATACCTCAGAATTATTTTACCTGCTTGTCAATGTGAGTCTTTTGGTGACTTCATGAACCTTGAAATCAGACTTACTCCATATATAATGTCTGGTCTTGTTGTTGTCATATACATAAGGCTACCAACAAGCCTTTTGAACATCGTAGGATCTATAGTGGATCCTTCATCATCCTTGCTCAATTTTAAACCTGTTATTACTGGTGTTGGGGTTGTCTTGCAATTAGACATGTTAAATCTTTTTAAAACTTCACTTGCATATTTAGACTGTGATATAAAAATACCACTTTCAGACTGCTAAACTTCAATACCTAGAAAAAACTTCATAAGCCCCAGATCAGTCATTTCAAATTCACTTTCCATGACTGTTTTAAAATCTGCTATGCCATAATCACCAGTAAATATTAAATCATCTACATATAGGTAGATAATTAACATCTTACCTTGCTCGTTGACTTTGGTGTACAAAGTCGGTTCACTTTCACTTCTGTGAAATCCATTTTCAGTGAGATAGGAATTAATCCAACTGTACCAAGCTCTAGGAGCTTGTTTCAAACCATATAATGCTTTTTTCAGCCTGTACACTTTGTGCTCTTGACCTGGAACTTCATACCCTTGTGGCTGTTCCACATATACTTCCTCTTCTAGATAGCCATTTAAGAATGCTGACTTGACATCCATTTGATGAACATGCCATTTGTTTTGTGCAGCAATGGCCAAAACTGTTCTGACTGCATCCATGCGTGCAACAGATGCAAACGTTTCATTGAAGTCGATGTCGGGTTGCTGAGTGAACCCTGTTTCTACCATTCTTGACTTGTGTTTTTTCACATTCCCATCAGCATCTTGCTTTGTCTTGTATATCCATTTGACACTGTTTACATCCTTGTATTTTGGTACATCAACCAGTTCCCATGTCTGGTTTTTCTTAATGCATTCTATTTCTTCATCCATGGCTTGTGCCCATACTTCTTCTTCAACAGCTTCTTCAAATGTCAGTGGATCATATATAGGTGCAAGTAATGCAAAGAGAGAGAATGAATTAGGTGTACCGGCTTCATATATCTCTCGCAAACTTCTTGTCTTCATTGGTTCTGTCGATGTCGACCTTGACTGAATGCTTAATGGAGTCTGTTGTCCTCTTGGTGTACTTGTCGGTGTAGCTTGAGCTGCTACTTTTGTCGATGGTCCTTGTGCTGAACCATGTCTTGGTGTCATGGGAGTCGATGGTGCTCTGACCGGTTGAATTACATGTGGTATTTGAACCACTTCCTCTTCCATATCATCATTGTCGAAGTTCGACACAATCTTGACATTTATGTCGACCGTTCCATCCCATGATTCATTCTCGACAAATTGAAGATCCTGATTGATTATCACTTTCCTTGTGATAGGGTCATACAACTTGTATGGTTTTGTGCCTTTTGAATAGCCGACAAAAATACATTTCTGTCCCTTCTTGTCTAGCTTCCTTCTCAGCTCATCTAGAACATGAGCATATGCAACACAACCAAAAACGTTTAAATGGGAAACACTATGATTCATACCTATCCATGCTTCTTGGGGAGATTTGTTCTTCACACTCTTTGTCGGACACCGGTTCATAATGTATATGGCAGTTGCGACTGCTTCTCCCCAATACTCATTTGGCAAATGCTTGGCTGCCAACATGCTGCGTGCCATCTCCATGATGGTTCTGTTCTTTCTTTCGGCTATACCATTATGCTGAGGTGTATACCGTGCAGTGAATTGTTTCTATATGCCATGGGTCTTGCAAAAATTCAGAAATTCATGTGAAACATATTCACCTCCTCTGTCGGTCCTTAAGATCTTGATGCGATGTCCACTCTGGTTCCCCATGAGTGCCTTGAACTGCTGAAAATAACCAAATGCATCAAATTTATGTTTCAGGAAATATACCCATGTTTTTCTTGAGTAATCATCTATAAAAGTTAGAAAATAGTTGCAGCCACCAATGGATGATGTCTGCATTGGACCACAAATATCATAGTGCATAATTTGAAGTGGTGTGCGTGCTCTATAGGACTTTTCGACTGGAAAAGTCTCTTTGTGCTGCTTGCCAAAAATGCAGCCTTCAGAAACCCTCTTTGGTCTGTTGATCAATGGTAATCCCTTCACCATATTCTTTGTGTGCAGTAGCTTCAGCCTGCCAAAATTCAGATGTCTAAATCTGAAATGCCACAACCAGGATTCATCCTGAACTTCTGTCTAAAATGCAGCTTGCAGATTACCGCTGCAATTTTCTCTCTTATCGAGGAGCTCGACTGTTTCTTCACTTTCTACCTTGAATGCAGCCCCTGAGTTTGTATTCCTTTTTATGTTGGGAACTATCCTCAATGGAAACAAGCGGTTGCTTGTCATTGGCACTTTTTCTATCAGATGGTTGCTTGGACGCTTGTCTTTGATCACACAGTGTTCATCTTCCATGTAGACTCTGTAGCCTTTTTGTAACAACTGTCTAATGCTTAACAAATTATGTTTCAGACCTTCGACATGATAGATATCACATATATACTTACTCTCCCCCTGTTTGGTTAGAATATACACAGTGCCTTTTCCTAAGACAATAACTTGGACATTGTTTCCAAGTGTAACATCAGTTTTAACTGAAGTGTCTAGACTGGAAAATAGATTCAAATTACCAGTCATGTGGTTGCTGCATCTTGAATCTAAGTACCATATGTCATGTGGACTTTCTTGAACAACATTGCATTCAAGTGGAGATGTCGATGCCATTAACATTGCACTTGTCGAAGTGCCGGTGCTGGTCGACTGACTTGGGATTTGCCTTCCTTGGTCATATTGCTTCTTCCTGCATTCATATGCATAATGACCAAACTTCTTACAGTAATGACATTGAATTTTTGATTTATCAAACCTCTGGCCACTTGGTTGACTTAGGTTCTAGTTATCTCCTCTGCCACCGACATTTGCAGGACTTCTGCCTCATCCTCCTCTTGAAGAACTTCTTCCTTTGCCTCTGAAGTTGTTTCTCGCCCTGCCTCTACCACGGCTTATGGATGACTGTGCTGCAAATGCACCTTCCAATGATGTCTGTGATCTGCTGAGTCTGTGCTCATGATTGATGAGTGAAGCTTGCAACTCATCAATGGTAAATGTTGTCATGTCTGTGTGTTCCTCTAAGGTCACAACCAAGTTTTCAAATCTTGGGGGAAGACTTCTGAGAATTTTTTCAACAACCCTTTGGTCTGCTATGGGTTCTCCATGAGATTTCAGTTGATTTATCAACCCAACAACTCTGGTGTAGAATGTGTCTACATTCTCTTAATCTTTCATGGACAGAGATTCAAAATCTCTTCTCAGAATCTACAGCTTGGATGTATTTACCTTATCCAAACCTTGATTGGAAGTCTCCAATGTATCCCATGCTTCCTTAGCATTAGTCTTTGCTGCTATTATTGGGAGTATGCTTTCATGCATAGCTTGATGTATGAAAAACAGAGCTTTTCCATCTTTCTTCCTCTGTTCTCTCAAGACATCTTTCTCAGCCTGTGTGAGATTGTTATATGCTGTCATGTTTGCTGGTTCTGCATAACCATGCTGGACTATCTCCCAGACATCTTGACCTTTGAATAAAGCCTTCATTGTTAAAGAGCAATATTCATAATTCTTTCCTGTAAAGATTGGAGTTTGCAATGAACCAGAAGTGGAAGCCATTTTAATTTTTAATTAACTTTCCTTAGAAAATTAAATTTCCACCTTTTAGGACAAGATTTCTTTCCTAAATCTTGGGCTGATATAAACCAAGCTCTGATATAAAACCTTGCTCTGATATGAACCTTGCTCTGATACCAGTTAGCCAAAACCAAGCCGACTAAACTTGAGTTTAGGGCTCAGTCGATATTAAAATTTGATTTTCACTTTTCATGCCGACCACTTTTTCTTTTTCACTTGTCGGTAAAACTTGTCTATCTCTTGACTAGACAAGTTTATAAATTTTAGTCGGTCTTTCTACTCGGTTAAAATTACTTCGACTTACTTGTCGGTTCTATCGACCGGTTTTTACCTCGACCACTTGTCACTTCAACCAAGTCGACCAACTTCTTCTCTTCGACCAAGTCGGCTACTTCGACCAAGTCCGCTCTTCGACCAAGTCCGCTGCTTCGACCAAGTCGGTTCACCTCAGTTGGCTGACTCAACCGACCACTCAAGTCGATTCACTTTGGTCGAAATCTACAAAGTATGTTTTTTAGTCTAAAGACTTAAGAAATTACAAATGCTTTTCACCTATGAGTAAGATAGAGTAAAAATGGACACATTAACAAATCCAAATAACTTATAAAACATATGCCCAAATATGTAGGAAGACTTGAGTCGACCAATGTGCCGTAAAACCTGGAACTTTCACGCGGTGAGAATTTTATGGGTTCTTGTTCTTTCACTTAAGAGTAATTGTAAAAGACATTTACAGAAGTAAATATGGAAATATGTGCGGCCAAATAATCATGCATTCAACCATAAACCATTTCATATATTTAACTATGTGGAAATAACAAAGTATTACAAACTTGTCGGTTACAAACTGGATGGTCCAGACTTGTCAGTCTACAGAGCTTCGGATCTTCAACTAAATCACATACACAAAAGCTTGAGCTTCGACTTCTCTTTTCTCACCCTGAGTTCCTTCAGTGTATATTGTCTCTTGTGTCTGTAATGTCTCTAACCTAATTTACAATTTGCTTCTTCTATTTATAGGCAACCTGAAGATTGCTTCTACATGGGCCGACTGACTCACCATTAAAGACAATAATAACTATCTACCTAACAACTTAGCTTCAGAAATAAATTCGACATGGTATACATTGCCGAATCATGGACTATTCCCTCTTGTCAGACTGACAGACAATATCTTGACTTGTACAGACTTTGACAGAGTCGGCTGAGAGTCAGGTACATATCTGCACGTAATTACATTTTCCAATAGTGGCTAGATTGCATGGCACAGATACTAGGAATCTATCCTGGTGCTTTTGAATTCTCTTCGGCTTATTTAGTGAAATTGCGGATTGCGTCATTTCTGATCGATTCAGGAACTTTCTATGCAACAATGAAAAAAAGAGAGGCAACTGGATGACATTGCAGATTACTGTAGGTGCATGCATCTTTTCTTGACATAGCTTCGAAGGTCCTCTGGAAAAGAAAAGTTCACGAGCATTGTAACATTTTATATAGTCCTGATAAGCACCCTGGGCCTCTCTTGCCTCCAGCAGCAGCCTTAGCACCAAGCCTCTGGTCTCGCTTCCATTTAAGGTGCGCTTCTCCATTGGAGGCACAGTGCAGATCAGAGATTGAAGATCAGTTTTTCATGTAGCTACAGAAAGCAAACGAGATTGCAGAAGAGAAAACGAAAGACATGGAATCACTGAATAAGAAAATGGTATCTGAAAAGAGTATCAGTCATTGGGCGGATTCTATGGTTAGAAGGTCTTGGTGAGAGAACATGCCTCTTAAAAGAGCAATGGAGTCAAATGGGTGCAAAATTAATTTTCCTGAGTCCGTGGACAATATTTAAACAGATATTGCAAACTCAGAAATTCAGAAGATGTAGAGGGGAAATAATGTAGATAATATTTATACAAATATTGCAAACTCAGAAACTCAGAATATATAGAGGGGAAAATAATGAACATGTCACAAAAGGAATTATTAGAAAGGTAAGATTACCATGGAGTTAAACTGTCAGAAGAATCCATCCAAGTTGGGAAAATTGAATCCATTGAATCCTGCAATGCCTTAATCAACCCATGCAACTTGGCTATTAATCAACGCATGCAACTTGGCTATTAATCAACACATGTAACTTGCCACACTCCTATATGCATCCACTGAAACAATGCAGAGTTGTCAGAACACACGCTCCTGCATGCATCCACTAAAACAAGGAAGAGTTGGAAGAAAATGGGATCGTTGTTGCATGTAAATTGCCACAACAACCATGGATGGCAGTGCCATTCAGAGCAGGTTCCAAAGAACATGGACTGCAGTGCACTGCAAGAGCAGTGTCAGAACAATACCGAAAAAGTGGTTTTAGACAATAAGAGGGTTGATTGGAAAAACTTATGAAAATGTCTTCATTTAACTGTAAAAGTATAACATAAAAAATTGTGTTGGTTGAGGAACGCATGTCAAAATCGAGTCGAATACATAATTCCCTTGAATAATAATAAAAAAAACAAATCCACCATTAATAAATGTCATTGCCCAAAGGATATGTGAATGTTCAAAGGTATAAAATAATGTTCAAGATCATGTTATAAAACATAGATGAAAGGATAGGGTATGTGGACGGTGGATGCTCGATGCCGAGCATGGTGGTGTCACTCATCCTCCATTCAAGGTGGAGGATGGGGGAGCTCGATGCCGAACATTGATCATCTCTTTTACTCTATAAAACATATATAACGCTCTCTTTCTTTATATATATATATGTCTTTCACAATGGAGACATAGTCTTAGAAGATTCTTTGTCGCTCCGATCAATCACCTTCTGCCACGTTTGATATTTAAAGCCACGGGTCCAAGGTTTTGCATGTCGGTAATTTTCCACAGATCAGTGGTTTCGCGTGTCGGTTAAGTTTCCATTACTATTCTCTGCTCAAACGCAATGTGCATTTTTTATGTTTCGATCCCGTGACATGCTAATGTGTTGCTCCTACAATTGGATATTGAGCTCATTCTTGAATTCCCTGAGGACGCCGCTTCCATTGACACGACCGAAGATAATGCAGTCTACAACTGCAGTACCAACGAAGGAGCTGCCGAAAGAGGTGTACTATTCTCTGCTCAAACGCAATGTGCATTTTTTATGTTTCGATCCCGTGACATGCTAATGTGTTGCTCCTACAATTGGATATTGAGCTCATTCTTGAATTCCCTGAGGACGCCGCTTCCATTGACACGACCGAAGATAATGCAGTCTACAACTGCAGTACCAACGAAGGAGCTGCCGAAAGAGGTGTACTAGGACTGTTTGGGTTGTTGGTTATATCTAAGAAAAATATGAGGGAACTGATGGTTGTCTATTTCTATGTCGCGAAATCTGCCGATGGCAAATTGTAGACATTCTTCTGCCATGGCGACTCCAGGTAATTAGCAGTCACATCACTACTGGTGAGAATATTAATTTTTTATCAATTCAAGATTAAAATATTTTATGTTATGAAAAATAGTATCAATTTCATCAAAATCTTTCATTTTTCTCGGGACAACACGCAATATAGTAATATAGAAATGAATGAAAGCTTGTTGTGAATCTTGATAGGAGAGGACAAGATACTTCCAAAGGAAGAAAACCTACACGATGCTACATAAGAAATTGGATGTAATATGATCTTCTTGTTATTTTCATTCTCAACTGTCATTTTGTATTTCACCATTGTTGTATTGTGAACTGGCATATTGGTGTGGTAATGTCGAGAACCTCAGAGCACACATCATCAAATTTTACGAAGAGAATTCAGTACCTTGAAAACAATTATTTGAAGCTTTACATAGACCGAGTGCATTGGAACTTTACACGATTGATCTCACGACCCAAATTTTTTAGAAAAAAAGCTAATTGGCCTTCCCCTCCTTTGTAGGGAAAGAGCTATGCACCTTTTGACAAGAAAGAAAACCCGCATTAGAGCCGTTTTATGGGTCAGATATGTAACAATAAAATGAGAAAATCCTGCATTTTTATAACTGAATCCATTGGAACATTTCAGGATTGATGTCATGACCCAAATTTTTTAACATGGGAAACTGGAAAATTGTGCAATTTTATGCATCCGAGCACGAAATATCGATAGTTCCCCTAACTATATGTTAGAAAAATTTGGCAATTATGTTTTCATTCAAATTTTATAATATCAAATTTCGCAATTATGTTTTCATTCAAATTTTATAATATCAAAATTAATGATCATTTGGAAATTTGGCATTTGTATTCTTATTAGATTTTATGATATTAAAATTACTAGTATATTTAGGTAAATGTTTTATGATATTAAAATTACCAGTATATTTAGGTATATATATATAACATCAGAAATTAAATTTATTAAAGATTTTTATTGTATTATATTTCATATCAACATTTTCAATCCCTTAATTAAATTATATAGAACAATTTATCTTTGTTTTTTTAGTTTTATTATATTCTTATAATTATAATTTTAAATCAATTTCAATTTTAAAATGAAAAAGTTATTATTACTAACGTCTTGAAACCTAGGCATGCATATTGCTTCTAGCTCACCATTTGTTATCATGTAAAATGACTCTTCTCCCTCCGAGTATTGACACCTAATGTGTCGGAACACAAAAGGACAAACTAGATTGAAGTAGCCAAAATACTATAGATGGGCATGACCTTTGATACATCATCACCTGACCAGCTGAATATATTTTTGTTTGGACATTAGGGTTGAATACGCGACTATTTGTATAGCAACCCGCGGGTTTTCTTAAAGCAAGTCGCGTATCATACATGACTCTCCGGCATCAATAGTCACGTATGCCTTAATTCATAGTTAAAAATATAAACACGATTAGTTGAGGACAGGTGGGCCCTTAATCATAACTATCCCAACTTTCTCAACCATCTCAACCTTCGAAACCTCTCTCTTTCCTTATGTATAAATAGAGGGTAGGCATTGAGGCTAATCAATCATACTTAGTAGAGCAAAGTTATGCTGGTGGTTTGCCTTTAGATATCTTGGAGCAGCATAACTCAGTGTCCTTGGTTTGCAGAGGAGTACTTGTCTCAGATGTTGGGTTGTAATCTCACCACACTTGTTTATCAATAAAGAAAGTTCTTCTTCCAATATTGTGCACTTTTGTATATTGTGGTTTATGAATTATCTTATAGTTTCATTATGAATATGTTATTTCATTAACCATTGATATAATATATAAGATATTGCAGGAAGATCTTGTTCTTTGCAGGTGATTGGAGATACCCTGGAAGCCATGGAAGCAACTTGAAGAGAAGAAGAAAAGCTAGGATTGACCGTCATAAATAAGGTATGCCGAGTTTTCTTCCTATTTCTATTTCAATTGTCTGCAAGTTAGTCTAGTATGTTGGTAACCCCGGAGACCCTAGGTTATAAGGGTGTGTTTTCTTGAACAACATAACTGACGACTCCACTGAGGAGTCCAACCTGTTGTGGGTCCTCTCTTTAGGTTTCCTGACCAGTCTTTTTCTCTGTCTGATTCTGTTTGTGACTTGTTTTTTTTCCTTTGATTTTCAGTTTTGCATGTTTAGGGCCTGTCTGTCAGTGCTTTTCTTTTTTGAAAAATTTTGGTCGCATAGGCGGGTTGTCTTGGTATAGTCACGTATTCCACTTTGTATACGTGGGTTTCCTACTGGACAGTCGCACGTATCATACGCGGGTTTGCTTTATAACAAACGCTTATTCATGTAGATGTCTATGAGGTTATAGGGTTCTTGCTTGTCCCTGTTTTTATGATCTTTTAGATTCTTATGGAGGTTTCTTGTTTTTGGCATGATGCTGTGGTCTTAGGTCTGTACATTTCAGAGTTTACTTGATTTGTCAAGTCCTTGGGGTTTTTGTGTTTGACTTTCTTCATTGGTGAATGTGGTAGGTCCTCCTACTTGGCTCTTTGGGTGTGAGTGCTTGTGTTTTAGGTCATTGATTAGTCCTTTAAAACACTGTATGCTTTGTACTACTGTTAGTGGTCTGAGTAAGTCATTCTTGCCATTTTGGATCTATTAGTCTTTGATTTGATAGTTCCGCCAAGTCTAGGTTTTGAGCGTCATTTCTTCCTTTTGGGTGAAGTGTGTTATTATAGGGTCTGCTTGCATCATTTACTGCTATATGCTTAGATTGTTCAAACTTACTCAAGTTTGCATTTACTTGCATTATAATTTTTGAAATTTTTGAAAAGAAAAGACAAAATATTTTTTGCACTTTTTTCATTAGGTTGCATTTGGTTGTTCTTTTCGTTCTGTTTTAAGAAAAAATATTCTTTTTCAGTCTTGTAGTTTCTCATGCTTTGTTTAAAAGTTCATTAGCTTTCATTTTACAAGAAAAAGAAAAGAAAAATTGGCATAGTAGTTGCAATTTGCATTGAAATTTTATCTTACATCATTTTTGCTTTCTTTCTGTTGAGTCTATAACAACATACAATCTCATCCCGGTATCTTTGACCTAATACAACCCATTAAAAATAACGATTAACCTTTTTTCTTTTCAGCGGAGGGATACTTTCTCCTAGCTTTCAGACTCCGGTTTCATCTGGAGCGGCTCAAACCACTTATAGTGCACCACACACAAGTAATCCACTGGCTTTCGGGTGGAATCCTTTTCAAAGTAGTCCAACTACTTCACAACCAACGGCTGGGGGAAACCCCACCTTTTCGTTTGGTAACCAGGGGGCAGGTCCTTCTACATCCTAGACTCATGTTTTTCAAATCTTCCCTTCCTAACAACTTTAAACTTGCCAGACTTGTCAAATTTGATGAATGACGTGATGCGACATAGTGCCACGTGGCCACCTGTTCCTATTAAGTTACCTTCAGACATTCCTAAGTTTGAATACAAAGCTGACGAAGCTCCGGGTTCCCATATAACTTCTTTTCACCTATGGTGCTATTCAAACTCACTGAACGATGAATCTGTTCGGTTGAGGCTTTTCTAGAGGACCTTGACTCATGTTGTAGCAAAATGGTACATTGAACTTCCCTTTGTTGCATATGACAGTTTTTTGGATTTAGCAACTATGTTCCTCAATCAATTCTAGCTTCTTGTCCGGTATGATGCTGACACATATTTGTTTTTGACATTTTGGAAAAACAAAGCCACGCATATCTCCTATCACATCCAAGAGTGGCGAAGACGGACGAGGCTTATCAAATCCACCATACCTCCCGAGTTCTTATTAGAGTGGTTCTTCAAATATTTACTACCTTATATATCTAAGGACGTATCCACTTCGGGGGTGACCACAGAAGAAGAGGCTATCCTCAAGGCCCAACAATTAGATTTGATTTATGCTTAGTTTGGCATCTTATATGAGATCATACCTGAGGCACCGAGGTTTACCAATAGTGTCGAGAAACCCAAGCCTGGACCCCATGCCGATGGTGTGGTTGGTTCAGTTAATTCTCCCACTGTAGAGTCACTGGCTAAGTGACTCTATGAGTTTTCAGTGAAGCAATCTGTAGCAGAGGAAATAAAGGTTTCCACCCCCTCATCTCAAACTGCAACTGTTTTTGCACAATATTCTCAGAAGGGCAATGAGCAGCCCGGTGGGAAAAGGAAGAAAGGGGAGAAGGGTGAGGGTAATCAAAGCAAGTAGAAACCCACAAATAATGCTGATGAGGGTAAGAAAGATAGGAAGAAGGTTAAGTTTCCATGTAAGTTGTGCCAGGGAGACCACTTGACTCATCAATTCTCTCTTATAGATCAAGCTCAGAAGTTGCTGAAGAATAAAAAAATTAGTTGTCTTAAATGATCCTTTTCCCCAAGGACAAAATGAAACTTTTGTTTCTAATGTAGCTGGGGGCACTCCTAGTGATCCCCCTGATCAAAACTAAATCAATATGGTACAATCTAACACCTTACTCGAGACGAGAAACAAGAATTATGAATTAGAGGCTCATGAGAATCAATCTCAAATTTTGAATGATTTCCATAGAATCAATCTCGACAGTACACTTGTCTCATGATCCTCATCTGTAGATGAAAAAGCATAGGCCGCAACCCACCCTAAATGTAACATCCCTTAATTTCGTAAAAAAAAAAAATATTTACTGCATGTAATATTAGAAATTCCTATACAATACTTAAAGAGATGTTATTACTTACACTTCATTTTGTCATGTATTACGGTCGTCATGTATTTAAGTTATTAATAACTTGCTTAACTGGTGATCTGCCGACATGACGTTAATTTGACATAAGAAACTGTCTATAAATAACTTGTTGTCGTAAGACAGTTTGTCGTTGTCGTATGTTTTTTTTCTACTTTGATTTGTTCAAGGAAAAAGGACATGATCTTACTTAGTTTGTTTTACTAACACATGAACCTTTGTTTAACTGGTACAAGTGGGTGGATCACCTTGACAAGCGAAGCTAAAGAACAACTCAGAGTTCACAAGCCATAAGTGTCAAGGAAAAAGGAGTGGTCCTATAGCCTTGGGAAACAGACCTAAATCTAAACCTTAGCTTTGATGATCTCATACTATATCTAACTTTTACTATAAGTAATGGATCTTACTAAAGTATCCACTAAAGAAAAACTTGCCAGAGCATGCACATTGAAGTGATTTAAACTTGGATAAGTTAATATTCCAAAATAAATGTGTTAGTTCTGTTTATGTATATAGTCTTGGGTGCTTAAGAATTTGATGTGACTCTTAACAATATAAAGGATATGGAATTAAATTTATCTTCAGTCTGACCATGTGAAAACAATAAAGATCCCAACTAGCGGCAACCTAACCTAGTGCAAAACCCTAGGGGTTTAATGCACTTCGAAAAACACATCCATCAGTTCGAAGGGTTTTTGTCTAATGTGAGTTGTTTTCCCATTATCGCCTTTGTTCTCAGACTTTCTAAAACTTTACCAATATTTTTCCTACGAAACAAGATGGAGGAACCATCACCTTTGGCCCTCCACACCTTGTGATGTTACCTTAGAAGGTTATGCTCGTTGATGGGGTTTTACAGTTTCGTAGAGTTTTCAAAACAGAGAAGGGTAAGCTTCTATGAATGAATGATTTTTATTTCTTGTTTTTATGAACTTGTAACAAATTCAATGATTAACTTTTGGACGCAATGTAAAATTTGCAGGAGATTTGCAGGTTAATTTAATATGCGAAAGAAGTATTAGGTTGGAAACTGACCATGAAAGTTCTCCAATCGGTAAGACTCATGACCTAACCTTGCGTCAATCTATACGAACAAAATCAGTCTTGTGGGGTTTTCATTTTGTGTTGATTCATTGATAAAAGATGGATATACTTACTCTGGTAAAGGAGGAACTTGCTACAGTAAAAGGATTTCTTCCATTTTCTGAGCAGTCGTATGACTATGCCACTTTGTGTAATCATTTGGTTAAATACTTTTTTAAACGTTGTAAGTACCCGTGAGGGTTTTGATACTACAACACTGATATCATTTACCGAGTTTGTTATTGTAAGACCCGAAAGGGTTTCGATACTATGTCTCTGTTTAAAATTCATATTTTAAGTCACTGTGTTATTTCCCGTATTGTAACTACTGTGGAGTCTTGCAACTATGCCACTTCCTTGGAGGATTTGGGGTTTAATTTTCTTCCATTTTGTTTACAGACTTTAAGCTAGTCTGACCCTCTGAGGGTTTTGAATTTTGAATTAATTACAGTGTTTTTAAAGGAAGAACATGGTCATGAGCCTTTATTCTATTTATTTTGTTTTGGGCATAGAAAGCCACTTTAGAACACAATACTGTTATTTCCAATGGTTAAACAAACTAGTAGCATTTGGTTTTCATTCCTAAGAATGCTCGTCGTGTGTTTGTGATAGCTTTGTTTTGGTAAGAAGAGAACTTGGTTTTCGATCTCTGCTATTAAGATGATAATTTTGTAAAAAGTTGTTCCTGATATACGAACCCGTGAGGGACTTATATTTATCTTAGGTCTATTTTCAGTTTTCAAATTGTAATATCTAGTGAAGACTTTATCACAGTAATATTTGGCTATAAGTCATTGTCGTAGGGCTAAGTATGAGAAAAACCTACGTTGTAAAATGGTTTTCCTAAAGCGACTATTTAAATCGTTGTTCAAAGTTTATGCTTGTTGTAACACGATGATCTAAAAGGCCTCTTTGTCGAATCTGGATTTGTTTGGGCTAGAAGCCACTGTCATAAATTCATTTTAGTTTCACAAAGAACGGTTCTAAGAGAACCTTTAACTTTTTTATCAGTTATGGTATGGTTTGGAAACAATAAAGTCGTGAGCCTCTTACTATTGATTCTTATTCTTGGATTGCAATGTTGTTAACGTAATTTTCTTTACTGTTAGTCACCATTGGATATACTAAGGGATAAAGCCCGTGAGAGTTTTCTGGGTTTACTTCTTACTTTAAAATAACAATATAGATGATGTTGTGTTTTAATATAATTTACATATTGTTTATTAAATCCTTTAGTTGATTTATCAGTCTTATTGTAACATTTCACGATGCATTTGAAATGAAATAGCAGAGAGCTTTTTAAAAAGCATTTAGGGCTATTTTATTGTTTAACTTATAAACGTTGGGATTCGACTGTTTTGCCTTTCCAAGCTAGGCTTAGAAACAAGGGCCGTAAGGCCTCTATCAACTATTTTTTTAGACTTACTTCTTGAAGGAGATTTATGTGAGAATCTAAATTAAACTGTCTGCGTATGATACTTGTATTTATTTCATACAATACTTTACTTGGTTACAATTTATAAATTGTATAGTTAATCTATTTGATTAATAGTTTTATCATTCTTTGGTTTTATTTTTAAAATCAAGTCACGGTTATAATGCTATGCAACCGCTCAATTGAACTAGTAATCTATGATGAACTCTGTCTATTTCCTTTATAAATATAAATGTTCTAGGGGGTTCTTGGAAGAGCTTTTACTATGATTACTTAATTTTAATTAACTGGCCATGAGACTGTAAGTAAAACTTGAAAAGAATTTACATACTGCTTAGTTGACTATACTTTTTAAAGAAGAGAAGAATAAGCTTAGTTTTCTTCTGCAATAATCGAAGATACACAGAGATTCAGTCAATCTGATACTATTAATAAGACATAATTTCATCTCTTCTTGTAGTAGAGTACGTCACTTTGGTGGGATGAAAAATACAGGAGATAATTTAAAATCATTTTTCTATCAATCACTTCGTGTGCAAATACTTAATCACATAATCATTGAATAAATACTAATTAACTAATCCTTATTAAAAAGAATTACAGTTCTTACTAACAGGAGTAAAACAAGAACATAATATAGATATAGAGATGGAACCTGGATGTTGCAGAAAATGGACTAACACCCAAGGGACACTGTTCCACCCAACCTTTTCCTAAAGCAACTAAATCACTTGCTTAGGACCCCCGAGCTTGTTCACTGAACCACTAGGACAAGGATCTCTGCCACAAAGCAGACTTCTGCAATCTTGGCACTCAGTAGCATACTTAACTCAACAATTCACTTTAGCTATCCGCTCATCAAATTCTTTGCGTGTCTGACTTCCAGTTTGCAGCAGTCACAAAGTTCAGTCTCTCAGAAATCAGAATGAGTGGTGAGCCTCCTGCTCAATTTGATGGTTTATATAAGATTTCCTAGGTCTTTGGGTCAGTTTTAGAATTTAATTAGCCACTAGCTCAGTTCCCCCTCTCAGAGAACATGACCACTTTTTCAAGGATTATGCTCCTACAATAGCTAGAAAGTGAATACTAGTGTTGCCACTTGTCAACCAACCTTCTACAACTGCTCCTTCCTCCTAGTGGGTCAGTGAACACTCATTTAACTGTCTCCCCTGAATAGGTATCTCATTTTATTAATTATTAAAATAAAAAATTCTTCAATTATAGTCATCCTTGACCCACTTGGTCATAAACTTTACAATAAAAATTAACATAATGTTTTTGCTGAAACAAATAATAAATATTTATTTTTCAGTTTTGGGTATGTTACACCAAATCTCAAATAAAAACGCCTATGGACTTCGATCTGGTAGTTAGTTTAATACTTAGCTTTTGTTTAACAACCAACCATCTCAACAAAAATAAGTGGTTGGGTGTGCATATGGAATTTCAGTGACCACATTACTTGTGGTTGTGCTAATTTTAGATATAATTCTCTATATGTGCAAGTCAACTTTCAATGTTTTGTTAACTTTATATCTAACTATCTATATCCTAAGAATAGTATTAAATGTTCTTAGTATTAATGGAATGTTATTTGATGCATATTGCTTCCTTGTTCATTAGATATAGCTTGGATGATTGGGATGAATGACTAAAAATAAACTATTAACATTTAACCCAAAAAAATTATGTATTTATTGTATTTTCAATTATATATATATATATATATATATATATATATATATATATTCCAATTGGAAAATCTCTGTCACTTTAAATAAAAAGTGACTATAAATTGTTGCAGAGGAACTTTTCATTATATAAGGACTGAAAATCCTCTTGACTCCAAAACATCTTTACAATTTCAGTATCGAGGCATTGCCTTCAGTTCTTTACAAAAAAATAGAGGCTCTTGAGTTATGAACCTGTTTTGAACCTTGTCATAGTCACAAAAATGAATTATACAATGCAAGATTTTAATTTTTTGGGATTACCTCTGTTTCCAGATTACCAGGATCTAGTAACAGTGCTTGTTTGGAAAGTCCATCTGCTTTCGTATTAAGCTCCCTGTAAATGTNCCACCCACCCACACACACACACACACACACACACACACACACACACATGTTCTATTTAAAACGAGCACATCCATAGAGTTTGTGGCTGGATCATGTCCATAGGGATCTTATGGAATAGAAAACAATTTGGAAATATTTTTTCATTCCTCATATTTTTCTAGTTTTAAACCAGTTCAAATGTGTGTTATGCATGCCTCGCTACATGTTATCACCCACATTCTTCCTGTTATCCAATTATCAACTATCAATTTTTTATATTCTTTTTCTTTTTATCTCACATTCTTCTAGTTATGTGCCATGAAGTGTTGGTTATCCATTCATGAGCTATGAGTTATCCATGCATATCCATTCATCCACTAGCTACAAGTTATTTTTTATATTCCTTTTTTTATAATTGTTTATTTCAAATTTTGAATCACTGCCATAAAATCAATCAATCTAGACAATACACTTGTCTCAAAATCAATCAATCTAGACAATACACTTGTCTCATCTTACTCAGTACATGAAAAAGCATAGACCATAATCCATCCCAAATCTCAAATAAAAACGTCTATCCACATAAATAAATAAACTAAAAATTAAATAAAAAAATAATAATAATTTCTAAATTAATATATTCATTATATATTTTAATAAAAATTTATAAAACTATCATTAGAAATAATAGAATCTCAAACTCATCCACACCACAAAATGAAAAGTATACTATTGCCGTGCCGGTACCGGTACTACAAATGCAATGTCCTTACCACAAAATGAAAAGTATACTCTTGCTGGGCTGGTTGTACAAATGCAATGTAAGATATCATGTCATGAAGGTTGTCTTTTTTTAGATTAATAACCAATAGATTTGGCAGTACTAATATATTAAATTTTAAATTATTTTTTATCTTAATTTTATGATTTAATTTTTAATTAAATTAAAAAAATTCATTATTCAAAATTTATGTTTTTAAGTCTTTATGCAATGATTAAATATAATCTGACCTTCATTTTTCATAATAGAAAATATCTTCATTCTCCATAATAACAAGTATTAACATATTTCTCAATAAAACACAACAAAAATAAAATTATCTTCATTCTCCAGAATAGCAGTGAATAACATATTTCTAAATAAAAGAAAACAACTAAAATGAAATTATTTCCATCGTATTGACTGTGAAAAAAACAACCAAAAGAAAAATTATTTCCATTATTGTATTGACTGTAGCCAGGTAAATGTTGTGAAGTACAGTGGGTCATAAAAAGCCCAGCCAAGCCCACCTGAGCATTCTGTACAGCTACGAACGCAAGAGCACCCTATACAGGATTCTAACTATAAACTTGTGAAAATTAACCATGCCTAGAAGTTCGGTACTGATAGCATGCATTCCTGAGCTTAGCTACAGAAGTGAGTTTACCGCAGCTGATCAATCGAAGTTCCAAAGAATTATCAGACGCAGGTAGCTGTGTCATTTGGCCACCACATCGGTGGAAGGCTGGAAGCTGCCTTCCATACCCCAGATATTACTTACAGCAATATTAATACCAAAAACGGCAAATCAGACTACTTATTTTACGTATACGGTAGTTTGCAACCCATATTAATTGGCTACAGCTCAAGGCGCGGGAACCAACGGAAATGTAAGAGTCATAATGCATGTGGGAACGAACCACAAGCACAACTGGTTACACAATATGAGAGAAGAAATCGCTAAAAGAGCCAAAAAGATGCCGATGATTCCCGACAAGGATTGTAACAGTTGGTTCCACCACAGTACAATGTACACTTTTGTTAGCGTGGCTGTCAAGTTATCAAAGTGAGATTGAATGGTATGCGAGACAAAGAAGATGCCAAATAAGTATTATCATTGCCTTTGGAGTTTTCTACATGGTTGTAGTATCAGGCAAAAGCTATCCATTGAGCTGCAGAGCATTTAAACCTGCTGCAGCAGCATTAAATGCTCTGCAGCTCAATGCATAGCTCTTGCTGTCGTATCATGTAGGGATGGCCAAAATAATCATTTTCATCAAGATTAACTGATCTGATCTTCTGCTGGACTCTACTGCAACGTGATAACCTCTTTTTCTCATTCTCATTAAGGAATTAAGGGATGACGACAACAGCCAGTGGTGAGGTTTGATGGTTGTTTTTAGGAATTTTAAGTTTGAACGAGATGTAATAATGTCTTTTTCATCTTCATTAAGGAACGAGGACAACAATAAAGTAAGGTTGGATGGTTGTTTTTAGGAATTTCAAATTCAAATATTAAAAAAAAACAGTACAACTTAATAATCTCTTTTTCTCTTTCTCATTCTCATTAAAAGATAAAGACAACAGCAGTGAGGTTTGATGATTGCTTTTAAGAATTCTAAGTTCCAATATTTAGGTTTGATGATTGTCTTTACCAATACTAAGTTTTAATATTTGTAAAGTATCTTAGTATCTTACCATTCCAATTCGAATGGTAACAGTTGAAGCCCTCTCCAACAATAAAGGTGGCCTTGGCTTGAGAGGTTTATCTCTAGACAAAGCAGTTAGCGGGTCTGAAACGTTCCACTCTCTCAGCCATCTTTCCCGGTATAACTCCCACAGTTATAAAATAAAAGGTCAATCCAAATACCACTGTCACCTTCAAGCATACTTATTCTCATGGCTGGCACTGTCTACGAATTTCGAAATTAGATACATAAGGCTTTATTGGCCTGACATAACATGCCATCAAATAGCTTCTTTATTTAAGTTTATTTTGATCAAAATTACAGTTTGTACAATTATTAATTTTTTTAAAATTAAATATTATATTTTGAAATGATCTAAATCGTAAAATTACACTTTTAACATAAAGCAATTTAAGTGATATATCCGTATTAAAAAAAAACTACTTTTACAAGAGTATTTAAAACAAAATATGGTCGTTAAAAGAAATACACACTGTTCTCGACATGCAACTTACACCATAGTGAGGTCCAATTCTCTCAAACTCTATATCTTTAAAAATTGACATAACTTACACCATAGTGAGGTCCAATTCTCTCAAACTTTGTATCTTTAAAAATTGACATAAAGATTTACGAGTGGATGACCAATCTTGTCAACATACTATGAAGACATTTAGTCTATATAAAAATCCTTATATAGAATCCTCCCAACTCTCATAATTTACTATATATGAATAATCTCCCCCAACATAGTATTTATTGTGCTGGTCAAATTTTTTGTTTTTGAGAAATGGGAAAAGCAATAGACCCTGAGGCATGGCTTGACTAAAGCATCCATTAGAGATTCGGTTGCATTTGGAGGAAGGCTAGGATTGTTGAAATATTGTAATTTCAAAGGATATTCTAAATGTATTTTACTGATGTACCTCAAGCGAGATGTTCTATTCCTCCGTCAAGATGTTATTATGGTAATTGGTCATCATTGAGTCATGAGGTAAATCCTCCATTGTAAGTCGGGTCAATAGTACCCCATTGAATATAATATAATACTCTTTTGAGTCTTCCTAGGCGAAGTCGGCCCAGTCAATTTAATGGGGCTGACTTGTTAGGGTAAAAGTCAAGTGACTTAAAGTGTATAAATAGAGGAGTTGCATTCATTATAACACACAGACACACAATTGTGTAGTGCATAAGAGAGAGAGAGAGAGAGAGAGAGAGAGAGAGAGAGAGAGATACCAGCAAGGAGGAGAATACATGTTATTGGAGTTTTATCTTATACATCTATATAGAGGAATTTTTGTTGGGTTTTCTTCCCCTTGAGGATTTCCAAGGATAAATACTGTGTCTATTTTGTGATTGTGTTTCTTTTAGTGATTCTGCACATGCTAATGTTGTGAATTTGGATTAAACACTAATGATATCTAGCTAAGCATATGAAATCTTAACATGGTATCAGGGCTAGCCTGAATAGAACAAATTTCACAAGGTGAAATGCTCTCTCCTCTCCCTCTAGAAGAAATTAGGGTTTTTGCAAAGTTTAGAATTTTGAATATCTACTTGCATAGAAAGTTGTGCCTCCCTAGAGCACATCTATTGAGCCCTAGATCCAATTTTTTGAGTGGTTGAATCTCCAAGAAAGCCAAAACCTAGTTTGGCCCAGAACTAGAAAACTACAGAAAACTAGAACCAGAAATCTGGAGAAACTGCAACCTCGCAAGCAAGTTTTGAAGGGTGAAGATTTGGGATCTCTAAAAACCAAGTGGACCAACAAACTCACCTCAGTCAAGCGCATCTCCTAGGAAGTTTAGCTTTTCATTTTGAGAAATTTCAATTTTTAGTGGCCTCTTGGATAAGATGGCCCCGAGCACTAAGCTTGAGGATAAGCTGGAAGGCATAGAAAACTTCCTATCCTGGAAATATAGGATTGACCTCATTCTTAGAGAGAATGATCTTGAGAAGTACATCAAGGATGAAGTTGTAGAACAGAAAGAAGATGGAGCTAAGGAGAAGCACCAGAAAGACCTAATCAAGGCAATGCAGATCATTGTTGATTCTATCAAATATCACTTGATCCCTCAAGTGTCATCTAAGAAGACACCAAAGCAAATGTATGATGCACTTTCCAGAATGTATGAGGGAAAGAACATCAACAGGAAGATGAATTTGAGAGCTCAACTAAAGGGTTCCAAGATGAGTAAAGGAGAATCAATTAAAGATTACTTCACAAGGGTCTCCTAGGTCAGGGAACAACAAAGTGCCATTGGAGAAACCCTTGATGAAGGTGAACTAGATAATATCGCTCTCAATGGTCTCACTAGACCTTGGGATTCATTCATACAAACTCTGTGTGCCAGAAAAGAAAGTATGAATTTTGACATTGTATGGGAAGATTGCATCCAAGAATAAGATAGAGTAGATAACATAGAAGCTCTACTTAGAGAAGATGATCAAGCTCTAGCCATCCATACTAAAATAAGAAAACAATCAAATTTCAAGAAGGATCTAGTCACAAGGAGCATAGACCTCCAAAGACGTTTCAAAAGAAAAGAGAAACCAATCAGAAGAAAGACTACTCAAAATATCAATGTTATAACTGTCATAAGATAGGACACCTTTCCAGAGAATGTCCATCGAAGAAGAAGAACAATAAAAGTCATCATGCTCATCTAGCTGAAGACGAGGATGAAGAAGAAGAAAGAGCTCGAAAGAGACTAACAAATGGAAAAGATGTAGAAGAATATGTACTATTCTCTGCACTCTCTGGGTCTGTAACACCTGGAGAAGATACATGACTTATTGATAGCGATGCTTCAAAGCACATGACTGGGAAGAAGCAAACTCTGTTAAGACTCGAAGAAAAGAAATTTCCTTAGAAATTATCATTAGGAGATATATATCAATATCCCAACAAAGGTATTGGTGAATCAAGCTACAAGATTGACTATGGAACTTCCATGAAGATGAAGGAAGTACTATATGTACCGGGTTTGAAAAAGAACCTACTTTCCATCTCAACACTAGATAAGAAATGATATCTAGAGTTGCTTTTATAGATGGACAAGTACTCATGTGTACCAAAGGAAAGACACTTGAAGATGTTGTGGTCATTGGTGAAGAAGAAGGAGGACTATGTAAACTCAATGATATCCAGAGACAACCCTTATCCATGAGACAACTAGCTCAAGTGAACCATGGCATAGAAGGCTTGCTCACATTAACTACAAAGCACTACCCTATGTGAGCAAGGTGGTAACAAGGTTACAAAATCTAAAGATTGATAATGAAGGAACTTGCAAAGGATGTGCAAGAGGAAAGAAAATAAAGAATCCCTTTCCAAAAAGTGAAACAAAGACTAAAGCTACATTGGAATTAATTCATTCTGATGTATGTGGTCCTATGCCCTCCACATCTTTAAGTGGATATGAATATTATGTCACATTTATTGATGCCTATTCAATAAAGACATGTATATACTTCTTGAAGACCAAGAGTGAAGTGTTTGGGAAATTCAAGGAATTCAAAGCCTTGATAGAGAACCATTGGGAAATAAGAATCAAGACACTAAGATTAGATAATGGTGGAGAATATACTTCAAAATAATTTGAAGCATTTTGCAAGAAAGTTGGAATTAAGAGGGAACTAACCACTCCCTATAATCCCCATGAAAGTCCTGAACTAATTTTGATTCCATTAATGGAAGGAAAACTCATTACATGAGTCCATGGGCAAGGGAGTTGTAGAACTTACTCAATTTGTACTATGCACTCATAAATATTTAATGATTAAGAGAGGTTTCTACAATAATCCCAAAATAAGATATGGCCATTGACTCATAAAAACCCTTTACTTATCCCATGCCCAATGGAGGTGGGAAATAAATTCTCCAGTATCTCCATTTACATCGAAAATCCCTTTTTATATTTTCACCAAATATTTTTCCATTATTACATTGACCCAACTAATTTATTAATGACCATGATCTTGAGCAAAAAACCCTTGATTGTGTTCACGCACAATCGAGACCGAACAAGCCCCAACCACTATTTGTTGACTCACCCAACTCGAGTCAACTCAATGTGTTTAAGAACATATGGAATCACATATGCATGTAGTTATCCAACTAACTCGCCTTTATGTTATCTCATCACTTTAGCATAACTTCCTCAAACTATTCTGCTACCTCCTCACTCTAGCATAGTCTCCTTAAATTGGTGCAACATCCTCAAACCTATCACAAAATTGTTAACTCAATGCAATGTCCTAAAGTCATCCCAACATTCTCATGTTGGAAACCTATACCATGGATATCCATATGGCCATCAACCCATCTTATCGGAATGCCTCAAATACTATCTTAGATAATCACCAAGTTTATTAGGATACAACTACAAGACTGTATAAAGAGTTGAACCTAATCAAATGTTTGTTGAAACATGAACACCACATTTTCCCTCATCATAACGTGATCACCACAACTCATCACCACCATCCTCCTCCGCCTTGGATGGTGTCTTGTGGTAGAGATCCCTCATGCTCCAGCTTCCCACCCCTAACATTTGCGAACTCCTAAACTATCTCATCTTCACAGTTAGTCAAATGTTATCTTTTAACATCCGCAAACTCATAGTTCATTCCATCCAGAGCACAACTCTCTATTGGTGCACTCACAACCTATGTTATTGCTCACATCATTAACTTATGTACATGATTACTACTATCGAGATGTACTCATAACTATTAATCTTGTTGCTCAAAATTACTAGTCATAAACTCTATCCACAACTGCTAAAACAAACCATCAACCAATAAGATAACAAAATAACCAGGGCGATCATTCTTGCTAATTACACTAAGGAATAACCATCCCAAGACGAAAAAAATATGTTAAGATATGCAACTTGAAACAAGAAGTGTGGGTATGCCACACCCCTCGCAACTAATTACACCATCGTGCTAAATCCATCTTGCCATAGAGCCTTGGTACTCCAAAAACATCAATTTAATGGAAAAATACAACAAAGATCTCACCACTTCGGGTTGATTGCAACTCCTCCACTACATTAGGTGCAATAACACTAAGTATTTATTATCTCAATGCCTCATGAAATTAGGGGGAGTCAATATATTATCCCTCAAAATTAATGAATCTTCCATAACTCCTAATTGCTAAAATTGAATGTCTCTACAATTCCCATTTATATTCTGCAACCTTCGGTGTCCCTTCCTAGTACAACCTTAACCATACATATAAAATCAAACCTTGTTGTAGTTGATATAACTAACCATACAACAATCGTTTGATATAGAACATTTCACAGTGTAATGGTTGAGAAGAAAGAATTTTGGAAACTTGACATAGCCCTATGGATATCCTCTCGTAACTTATGAGAATTATATCACACCAAGACACAATACCTTAAGCCATGACACTATATTTTTGCAAGTTTGAACCATGTGGTGTATTCTTTGGGAGTAGAGGCATTAATGAAATCATGCTGTGGGAATATTTGGATAGTCATTTCAACCATGATGTCTTCCTCTACAACTTTCGAGACCCTACCCATCTCTTAACAAATATACATCCTGTAAAGAAGGCAAGTTGTAGCTTCACACATCTAGAGTGGTTTATAACATTACAATCTCAATGACTCCCTGGCAAGCATGCGTATCTATCCCTAAGAAATCACACAATGCAATAATGATTTTGTGGTTAGAAATAGTCATCCAAAAAATAGACGATTTCCATGAGATGATCATTTTTTGTTTAGAATATGGTGTTTTTGATTGTGTAAAGTCAAAATTTAACTCTGATTGAATCAATATTTTGACCGACCTACATAATTCTTGCTAACCTATTGGTCCACATGCCTTTAGTAATATTTACATCATATTTATTTTTATTTTTAATTCTTTTCAATAATATTTATTTTATTTTTAATTTAAAAAAATAAAAATTATACCTATTTTTAATTTCTTAAAAAATAATATAAACCAAGCTTTTAGGGAATAAGATTCTATATGCATATAATTAAAATTATCAATTAAAAATATATTTGATTTAAATATTTATGGAAAATAAAGTTGATTCTTTAGGGAATAAGATTCTATATGCATATAATTAAAATTATCAATTAAAAATATATTTCATTTAAATATTTATGGAAAATAAAGTTGATTCTTTTACAACTTTTTTTTTTTATGTGTGTCTTAATAAAAATATACAACATTGAGAATGCCCCTTCTCCCGTTCAATAC
The DNA here is from genome assembly GCA_001517045.1 of Pseudotsuga menziesii. NCBI lineage: Eukaryota > Viridiplantae > Streptophyta > Pinopsida > Pinales > Pinaceae > Pseudotsuga > Pseudotsuga menziesii. The sequence continues at coordinate 505,691 of LPNX010512151.1, read as the reverse complement.
TACCATTAAAACCAAAGCAAGATGTTGACGTCCTCCATACAATGAAACAAGAAAGGTTACAATCACATAAAGTGGAAGATGATGGATAAGTTGATAATAATGCTTTGCTTCCCAAGTGGATTACTCGCCCAATTAACTGAAATAGAAGACTACGATTAGCGGTGGTCATATGAGAGACCGTGTTATCACTCTAATAATAATAATGACATTGGAAACCCATCCATTAATAACAAGGTAGTCTAGTTTGGACTATATATATATGAATTTTGATAAAATTTAGTTTAAATTTTGATTGAATTTAAAAAGGTCAAATAACTGTGTTTAAATGTGTACAAGATGAATGTCCAGGTTTTTAAATCTATTTATGAAATAAAAAATTCAATTTGAACCCACAAAATTCAAATTTTCTTAAACATAATATAACTTAATTCTAACCAAAACTTTCAAAGAAAGAAAAAACATCACATTAATAATTAATAAAATATTTTTTTGTTTAAATATAATTTTTAATGTAGATAAATATTCTTTAAATGCGTAGTCAATGTAGCTAGATATTCTTATTTCGGAGAGTGCAAAATTGAATGATGGGATACCCAATAATTTGATTCCATGTCTATCCCTATCTCACCATACAACAATAAAGCCCATCCAAAAACATAAAATTTTCTCATTGTTAAACCAGCTTTGCCATGTGAGTGTTGCACGGACATTTTAAAATGGAGTGAGAATACTTTAGCGTTGACGTTGATGTTGAGGCCAAATTTAGTTTCGTGTTTGTCCGCTTCCCGTTCTTTCATTTTCATAAACTATTGGCGGACAATGCAGCCCTACTCCTACCGGAAATATTTGATTTCAGGTTTCTCTTGGGCTATGAATATTGGAAATATGCCTGCGAATATTTTCAGTATTCAATCATACGTTTTTTTAAATAATTGAAGCTTCTACACGAAAAAATTTAATGGAGTTTTCGATTTGAATTCCGGACTTTTTCTCGATCTCGTTCAAAATACATCATTCTCTCGAAGTTTGTGAGGATAATTTACAGGAATTTTCTCTGAATTCTAAAAAAATTCTCGGTTTTTATCGAAGGCCTCTAGATTTCAGAGCTTGAGACGCTTACACACCGCCGCTCTCTTGCTGTTTATTTCTCAACGAAATAGACCGGAAACTATTTCAATTTAGGCCGGGAAGGGTAAGGGAAACAATTAATGCTGATCAGCGTCAGGTCATTGCCTGAGCCGTTTGATTCTTTTGTTTATTTAGTGTACTATGGATGATTAGTATTCATCAGTGGAATAACATCGCTGTTCGCAAGATTCAGAGGCTTTGATTTAGATTTTTGTTTGTTTGTGCTGCTGCAATGGCTCATCTTGTGGCGAAATTGAGCAGTTCCGGTGAAGAATACCCCATGAATCGCGGGCATTCCATGCTTTCTTCGGATTTCCAGGACTTCGTGACTCCGCATGGCAGCGAGGTTCGATCCGTGGCCAGTTCCTCGAGCCGCGGGCACGGCAGAAAACATCCCACGCTGGCTGAGCTGTTCGGCGCGAGGGAGGAGGCTGCCGTGGATGGGCATATGATGGTGGTGGAATTGACGCCCCAATCCGAATTGACGGAGGGGCCGGTGCGCTTCACGAGCCCTGCGCCGCCGTTTGTGTTGCGGTTCGAGAATTTGAATTACAGTATTTCTAGGAAGAAAATGTTCAGATCTTGCTGCTGCGGTAGTAAGAACCGGCTGCAGGCAGCGGATGCTATCGAGCATTTACCCAGGGAGAAGGAAAGTAAAGCTGTTTTGAGTGATGTGTCCGGCGAAGCGAGGGACGGGGAGCTTTTCGCTGTGCTGGGCCACAGCGGGTCCGGGAAATCGACACTGATCGACGCCCTCGCGCACAGGATTTCGAAAGAGAGCTTGAAGGGCAGCGTCACGCTGAACGGAGAGCCGCTGGGAGGGCGGGTGCTAAGGAGCATTTCGGCTTATGTTATGCAGGATGATCTGCTGTTTCCAATGTTGACTGTGGAAGAGACGCTCATGTTCTCGGCGGAGTTTCGGTTGCCGAGGTCTTTGACAAAAGCGCAGAAGCGCGCCCGTGTGCAGGTTCTAATTGACCAGCTCGGGCTCCGTGGTGCAGCGGAGACGATCGTAGGCGACGAAGGGCACCGCGGGGTGTCCGGAGCAAAAGCGCAGAAGCGCGCCCGTGTGCAGGTTCTAATTGACCAGCTCGGGCTCCGTGGTGCAGCGGAGACGATCGTAGGCGACGAAGGGCACCGCGGGGTGTCCGGAGGCGAGAGGCGGCGGGGGTCCATTGGTATTGATATCATCCACGATCCGATATTGCTGTTCTTGGACGAACCGACGTCCGGGCTGGACTCCACCAGCGCTTTTATGGTTGTCAAGGTGCTGCAGCGCATTGCCCAGACGGGGAGCATCGTGGTTCTTTCAATTCATCAGCCGAGCTATCGCATTCTCGGGCTGCTGGACCGGCTTATCCTGTTGGCACACGGGGAGGTGGTCTTCAGCGGCTCGCCTAACCGTCTGAGGCCTTTCTTCGCAGAATTCGGGCATCCGATACCAGAGAACGAGAACAGCACGGAATTCGTTCTGGATTTAACCCAAGAATTCGAGGCCTCGCCGGGAGGAATCAAGCCGCTGGTGGACTTCTTTAAAGCCTGGAGAAAGACGGCTAGATATGGTGAAATCACTGAAAACGGCACCGGAATCATGAGTCTCAAGGAAGCCATTGGCGCTAGCATAGCCAAAGGCAAACTGGTTTTCGCCAACCATCGTGGCAGGGATGACAATGATCCACACACTGCTATTCCGGCCGTCGCCACCTCTGGAAAGGTCGCCAATTTCGCAAATCCGGCGTGGGTGGAGATCGCGGTTCTGATGAACAGATCGTTCACCAACATCCGTCGTACGCCAGAGCTTTTTATGATGCGGATGATTATGGTCATTATTACCGGGTTCCTCCTGGCGACGATATTCTGGAACCTGGATAAAAGCCCCAAAGGAATCCAGGAGCGATTGAGCTTCTTCGCCTTCGCAATGTCGACCACCTTCTATACATGCGCCGACGCCCTGCCAATTTTTCTCCAGGAGCGCTACATCTTCATGCGGGAAACCGCGCACAATGCCTACAGGAGATCCTCCTACGTCTTGGCCCATGCCGTCATCTATATTCCGCAGCTCACAATCCTGGGCACGGCGTTTGCCGTGACCACGTTCTGGGCCGTGGGGCTCTCCGGCGGAGCTTCGGGCTTTTTCTTTTTCCTTCTCGCCACCGTTGCCTCCTTCTGGGCCGCCAATTCGTTCGTTACGTTCCTGTCCGGAGTGGTGTCAAATCTCATGATCGCATACACGATCGTCGTGGCTTTGCTCGCCTATTTCCTGCTCTTCAGCGGCTTCTTCATCAACAGAGACCGAATCCCGTCCTACTGGATCTGGTTTCACTACATTTCCCTGATCAAGTATCCGTACGAGGCCGTCCTGCAAAACGAGTTCGACAATCCTGACGCGTGCTTCGCCAGAGGAACTGAGGTGTTCGATGGGACGCCCGTGTCACAGCTGAGCCCTGAGCTCCAGCTATCCTTTCTGAAGCTCCTGAATAAAACCAGCAACATCGATATCACGGCTACAACCTGCGTCACAAGGGGGATCGATATTCTGCAATCTCAGGATGTGACGCAGCTGAGCAAATGGAATTGCCTGTACGTGACGGTGGCATGGGGATTCCTGTTCCGAATCTTATTCTATGTATCCCTTCTGCTTGGAAGCAAGAACAAACGCCGCTGATATTACTGGACTTCCTGGCAAACACTCAACAATGTGGGTATGTAGGCTTTAACAAGTAGAACCTCCATAACAAAACAGTTGGTAGATTCAGTAAGGCAATCGAGCTCTTTGGACTAAAGGATAACTTCTTTGGATCAATTCCCACTGAGGCATGGCCAGCTGTGATAAGGCTCAAAGGGTAGACGACCCTTGGATGGGCTACCGCCCCTTGTCGGGATTGGAGTCGGGACGTCTCGGCCCTTGCTGAGTCACAAGTTTCTGGTATATCCTGGCTTGGGATTTGATCCTGGATCTGGTCAGACAATTGAGACGAGTTACCGATTCCTCTATCAAAAAAAAGTCAATCTATAAAGGGAAAATAAGTTGGAAAGTGTGTAGGTGTGATGGAATGAAAATAAAAGTATTTAATTTAAAAATATTTTTGTTATGCATTTTTTTATATAGTTTATTTATGTTTTTTTTATTAAAAATTTTACTTACACGCTTTTCTTAAAGAATTTGGTTTGTTTGAGAAAATAATATGTTGTTTTTTTTAAAGAAATTAATTTATTTGAAAAAACAATAAATTGGTGTTTTTATTTATCTTTCCTTAATAGATTAGACTTGAACTTTAAAAAAAGATGAGAAATAACAAGTTCTTATAAAGAGGCTTAAACTCTGAGCACGGTTTTTTTATGTGTCCTGTTTTGGTAACATTGAATGTTACATATTTTTATGGACATATTTTTGGATTGAATTCGAAGTTATAAAACATTATTTTAAAGTGAATTATGATCTTCAAAACTATCTAATTTTCTTTCTCGTACAAAACGTTCTTGAGACAAGAAAAGGAATTTCCTTTTAGTCATCTTGCCTAGAAAAGCGTTATTGCATGAGTTTTGTTCACGTTGGATAGAAAAATATATTTTCTTTTCATTGTCCTTTTATGAAAATGTTATTGTATGTATTTTTTTTAATTGCGAGTTTTTGAAAATAATAATTAATTCTAATAATTAATAATTATTGCTAATTTTTAGGTTTTGTAGCTGAAGTAGTGGAGTAAGAGAGTTAAACAACATAAATCTTTCTTTTATTAACTCTTCTTTAGGCATGTTTCAAAAAGGGTGACTACTCTCAAGGCTTGCATAATGTCGTATCATGAATTTATGGAGGAAACTCTATTCACTAAAGGATATGTTGATTTGGTAGATTTGGCATGAACTTGTTATATAGACTTAAATATATGTTATTATGTTTTATGATGGTCTTACTAGAGGATACATCTAGTAAGAGTATAATGTGAGAGTCCACAAGCAAGCCCTATATATTGTTGAAAGCAAAATAAACAAAGTTATATGAAATAATGGTACTACCTAGATAAGTATTTGAGCAAGGAAATCTTTGTATGCTCTCCTAATGTAAGGATGTAGAACTGTTGATATCGTGATGGGGTATTCTTTGTTTGAAGACTAAGAGTTTATTTTTGAGATGTAAATATTTTTCTGTGATTCAATGAATAGCAGGAAAAATGAATTTTTCTTATGAAAAAAAGGACAAATCAAATGATAGGGATGTTGTGGTTTAGAGATGGAATAACTTGGATGTCGTGGTTTAGAGATAGAATAACTTGTAATTATTATATAAATTATATAACAAGTTAAAGTTTAAAAAAAATGTAGTGATCCCTTCCAATATTTATGGTAAATATGTAATTGGTAAGATGGAATTGAGATATTTTTATAACATGTATAAATAAATGGATATTGATATTGATATTGGTGTGTGTGTGTGTGTGTGTATATATGTGTGTGTGTGTGTGTGTGTGTATTTTATTCCTAAAAAAAAACCTTTCTTCTTTCGAATAATCGATCAAGGCTTACACAAAAGCACCATTAAGGGCGTACATATCTACCTTATGAAGCTTACAACAAAAAAAAACAATGCTGCACCCAACGAACTTTTATATATATATATTTGAAATGGAAAAAAGAAACGATATTTGAAATGGAAAAAAGAAACGACAGCATGAGCACCAACATGCCATGGGTACTAATCCAAAAGAGAAATGATGTTAAAAAAAGCATAGATTACAAAATATTTAATATTTTCTTTTTATTAAAAGTTTTTTTATACAATTAAAGACTATATAAAGTACAGATTTTGGTTTTTACTTTGGAATGTATGGGATCATTTTATCGATAAATTGTAAATGTGTGGTTATAATGATAAGAGTGAAGCTCTGTAAGTATAAATAAGTGAATTTAGCAGCAAAGTTGCTTATACCTAGCACAATGGCTTTTATGTATATTGTGCTTTCTGTAGTTGAAGAATGTGATTTTCATTCTATAATGGAATAGAAATTGTGTTTTTTTTCTTGGGGGAACAAAATCATGCTTTTATGGACCATGTGGTAGGTTTGCCATAATGAAATCCAATTTATGTAAATGTTAACATTTAATATAATATACAACGGTTCAAGATGGTCATGGAGAGCACAATAGGGATATGATTCCACATGAGGAGAAGAGGAAAGAGGGGTTTTGAGAATGTTAACCCTTTATTATTAAGTTCCATCCTTAGATCTCATCTCTTTTCCACCTTCAGAAATGATCCATCCCCCTTCATCGACTTATAAAACCAATCATTAAATGGATCTAAGAGGTTGGTGGGGAAGTCTTCTCATGTAGTTATGGAAGCATGGGATAAGTACAATCATCATGGAGAAGTGTAAAAGTACTTCATTCCTCATGCCAGAACAAATTCCATCCTTTATTTCCCTCAGCTCTTTCATTTCATTCACTCCATTCATTATCTTTTTCTCATGTGCATGCCCTATATTTCTCATGTTGTGTTCTTCACTGCTAACCCTTAATCGATTTGGAAATCGACCAAAACTTAGTGTTATGCACCAAATTTCCAAAAGAGCATAAAATAAGAAAGAGAGAGTAATCCGACGCCTTAAGAATGAAGATGAATAAGAAGTTTCTTCAAGGGGGTAACCTCCTTTAACAATGTATGAAATACGTAAGACAAGATGAAATGAACCTCACTAGGTTTTCTTGGTGTGTGTATATATATATATATATATATATATATATATATATATATATGAAGGAGAAAAAGAGTACAGTTATAATTGAATAGATCCACTACTACCATAATGATAATATTTTCTCCTAACTTTAGTAGACCCGTGACAAAATCGATTGTTACATATTCTGGCAACGCCGACTTTGTATGGATAATGGTTGTAGAAGATTCGGTGTCTTGATTGTCTCTCCTTTGTTCTGTTGTCAAACCAAACATTCTACCACAAACTTTTGGACATCAATTTTAAGACCTTCCCAAAAAAAATCCTTCTTGATCTTGTGGTAAGTTTTCAAGACCCATGAACGTCCTCCTATAGAAGAAGTGTGCAATTCCAAAAGGACCTTTTGTTTGAGTTAAGAATTATAGGTGATCCTATTACCATTGTGAATCATTTTCCACACAAATTTATCTACTAAAATAGGGTCTTATGTAGTCATTGAATTATCTTGTGTACTTCCTATTCATGTTTCCATTTTGTCCTTGCTTCTTCCACCCCATCATATTGCATAAGGAAATAACATATAGTAAGCCTTGTGTGTCATCTTCTTTTCTTGAAAGCGCATCTACTGCTGCATTATTTTTTCCTTTTTTTGTATATAATTTCAAAGTCATAACCTAGAATATTTGTAACTCATTTGTGTTTCTCTTATGAATATATTTGTTGTTTGAAGAAGTCCTTAAGGTTTTCCTAATCCGTTCTTACCTTGAAGCGTCTTCCTTTTAGGTAAGTGTGTCATTTTGTAATTGCATGCAGTATGACCAAAATTTCATTTTCCTAAATTGATTTAATTTTTTTTCCTTTAAGTTGGAAAATATCAAAGGTAAGCAGAGGTCTTCCTTATTGCATTAAAACTACAACAATTCTATGCCATGAGGCTTCACATTCCATAGTAAAGGATTTTGTGAATTCGGGCATGACTAATCTAAGAGTTGTACACATGGCCATTTTAAGTTTTTTGAAAACTTTGTATGCTTCTTGAGTCTAAGAGAATGCATCCTTTTTTAGTAACCTCGTTAGAGTTTCTACTATTTGACCATAATTCTTGATGATCTTGCAATGGTATCCCATCAATCCTAAAAATCCTCTAATATTATTCAAGGTTTTTAGAACTGGCCATTCTGTGATAGCCTTGATTTTTTTAGGGTCCATGTTTACATCTTCATAGATACAATATGACCCAAATATTTCACCTCCTTAATGAAAAATTAACACTTATAAGACTTGGCATATGGTTGGTGTTCCTTCAATAGTTTTAAGACCTAGCCAACATGTTGTACATACTCTTGCCAAGATTTTCTATAAATTATTATATCATCCAAAAAATAATAATACAAATTTATGAGGAATGGCATAAAATAAGAATTCATCAAGCTTTGAAATGTGGTAGGTGCATTGGTAAGACCAAATGATATCATTAAAAGATCATAATGACCTTCATGTGTTTTGAATAATTTTTTCAGAATGTACTATTTCTTTAGTTTGATGATATCCAAAATTAAGGTCCAACTTGATAAAGAAAATTGCTCCATATAATCCATCCAATAATTGGTCAATGAAACAAATAGGAAACTTATATTTAATGGTCATCTTATTGAGCTCTCTGTAATCTAGAAACATATGCCATGGACCTTTGCAAACCATCACCATTGGTGCAGAGAAGACACTTTGGTGAGGTTGAATGATGCTTGCATCTAACACATTAGAGGAAATTTCAACTCAAAATGGGCCTCCTAAAAAAAATTAATAAAATAATAGTTAAAATAATAAAATAATATCTATTAATTTTGGAGGAATAAAAGCAAAAAACTATTTTTTTGTCTGTATTTTCGACATATCTCCCCGTGTTTTTACTCAAATTTCAATCGGGAGAGCTCGTTGGATGCGAAATCAAATTCCGCATCCAAGAAGTACCCACTCGACATACTTTTGACGGACCCCGCTACCCCAAAAACAAGAAATTCCTGAAAAAACATGATGATGACAGCTTTTGTCCTTGGGTTTGGTTTGTGTTATTCCCTGCTGGCTGCAGTTGGGTAGGTTATTAAGTGCAGGTGTTGATGCTGTTGGTTGCGGAGAGTTTTTTCACTACTAATTGTTGTTGGTGGATATTGTTTTCTGCACAACGAATTGTTTATGCACAAAATAAGGTGCTACGCTCTTTCCTGATCACGTTTTTTCAGGTATTTCTTGTTTTTGGGGTAGCGGGGTCCGTCAAAAGTATGTCGAGTGGGTACTCGTTGGATGCGGAATTTAATTCCGCATCCAACGAGCTCTCCCGATCGAAATTTGAGTAAAAACACGGGGAGATATGTCGAAAATACAAACAAAAAAAGTAGTTTTTTTAATGATACCTATCCTCAAATTTATATTAAAATAATGTTTAAGACCTATATGGTATTTCAAATTTAAAGGAATTTCATTGGCTAAAACATGATGACATGGAATTTGATTTAAAGTTAAAAGGCCCATTTTGAGTTGAAATTTCCTCTAATGTTTCTTGAACCATATTTTCAATCTTATTGTTTTGTGCATATGGGTACATGTATGGTCTTATGGTAGGCGGGACACTTCCTAGTTGCAAGTGAATAGAATGGTCATCATCTCGAGTAGGTGGAAGACATTTAGGCATTTATCCAAATACCCTGGAATGCTTGTCACATTTGTGCAACTACTCCATGGTGTCCCTTTTTAAAAAACAATTTCATGTTGTTAGAGCTTATCACTTTAGAGGGTTTCCATGGAATACCTCTGAGTTCAATTTACTTTCCTTATGAGGAGAATATCATGACAAGTTTAAAAAATTAAGAGTCATTTTTCCCAACTGTTGTAGACATTGGACCCCTAGTACAACATCAACACCGCCCATTTAGATTGCAATAATTGGACTATCCAATAAATACTCCCCCATAGTAAGCTTAATACTATGGCACTTCATTGAACAATTTATAGTACTTCCATTTGCAATCATTACTTGTAATTCTTTGTTGGATATATAAAGCAATTGAGAAGCTTGGCTAGTTTGGAATTAATGAAGTTTTAGGTACTACCATAATCAATCAAGATTGTTACCTTTTTCTTTTTGATATAATTTTCTATCCTAAGAGTTCGAGGGGTGATAATGTCCTCCAATGCATGAAAATATATGGTTGGAGTAGTATCTTCTATATCTACCTCTTGAGATTGTTTTGATTATGTATCTTCTTCCTCTTCACAATCTATGTAGATTACTTTCCTCGCACATCACTTATGCCCCTTACTATACTTGTTGTTAGAATTAAAAAAATAGTCCCCTTTCTCTTATTTCCTCCACTTGTTGAGGTTTCAACCTTGTAGGCTAAGTGAGGTTGGGTAAGAAAACATTTCCTTCTCTATAGGTGTTAGTAGCATCCCTTCTAGTAGCCATATTTTTACTTTCAAATTTCCTTTCCAAACTAAAAACATTCCCCAATGATTTCGGTTCAAAGAGACTTACCTTATGTTGAATGTTCTCCCTTAAAGTGCCCATGAACAAATCCAACAAATTATCCTATGGAATGCTCTTCACACTAAGACTCAACTTCTAAAACTGCTTAATGTGCTCTGTTACTGGACCTTTTTGCTTGAGATTTATTAATTGTCAAGACAACAGACAATAGAGTCATTTTTATGGTTACAAATCCATTGGTACCATATAAATTGACTAGGTTCTAAATATACAGATTCAATAATTCCCTATTGTAAATTTGGCACTTGGTGTAGATCAAAGAATTTCTCCATTTGGAAAATTCATTTTATGGATCAAACTTTCTCATATCAATCTTGGTAATAAAATAGTTCCTTGGTCATAAGTTGAACACATGAGGATTTGATGAATGATCAAATGTTAGGGACTAGAACCTTTTGTTCTCCAAGTATTGTTTGAATTTATCGGTATTTGACTGGGAAAAGCCCCTCTTGTTCTCCTTCTCCTCTTCTTGAGAAGATGAAATAAGAGGAAAGAGATGTCTCATCTCATTCAGAATTACACCCTTCATAACTTCAAGATCCTCTTTACTAGCCATATTTTTCAACTCATTTTCTCTATCATTTTTTGTGTTTATTGATTGAACATGTGTCACTGATTTATCATTAATTCCCTTAAACTTAGCCTCCAAATGGGATATTTGGTTACACATTTCTTCATTTTCTTCATAAGTCATGGTTGAGGTTTTGGGAGGTTTAGTGGGAGAAGTAATTTTTACTCCACAGATTTCCCTTATATCCCATCGATATTTACCATAGTTCTTCTTTATTTTCTATTTATAACACCTTTTCAATCTCTCGAAACATATATTATAATAAAACCTTATGCAAGTTTGAAGTGAACATACCTTTAAAATCCTTGGTTTGTAGGTTGTCTTGTTGGTCGACCTTGCTCTTAAATTATCTATGAAAGTTTAGCTATTATGAGTATAATTTTTTTATATTCTATAGTAGCTTATCATGTTTTCTCTACAATGCCATTGGTTTGGCCCAATTCTAATGTGCCAAGAGAGATTAATGGTAACTTTCCCCAAAAATGTTATTTTTGTCCCTTTCAGGAGAGCGAACGTGTATGGCTTGACACATGTTTGATTTTCCTTATCTTCTTCTAATTTTGTTATCGCAAATAATATGATCCATATTGTTTTTGATGCAATATGTGGAACTCAATTTGGATCTCTCAAGGCTCAGATATAACAATTTTACTTAGAACACATGTTTGAAATTAGTTTTTGGACTAGTAAAAAACTATAACTTCTGGCATACTATAAATCCAAACTTATAATGAACCAATACATGAATTTTTTACCATAGATACTTCTCTATGTTCTTTGATGCTTCTAAAACTTTCTTTATCTAAAACATCCCTGAAATTTTTTTTATAGCAAAACTTGCTTCGATACCAAATGTTATGCAAATAAATTCTAAAAGAGCATAAAATAAGAAAGACAGAGTAACCCAATTCCTTAAAAATTAAGTAAAGAGATGAATAAGAATCCTCTTTGATGTGACAAACTCCTTTTACAATGTATCAAATACACAAGACAAGATGAGATGAATCTAAAAATAGGTTTCCTTGGTATATATATAGGAGACAAATGGTACAATTACAAATCTAGTTGACCATACAATTACAATTAACGTCCTAGCTGACCAATAATGACAACACTAAGATAATAATAGAAATAGAATGTTACAATATATAGGGATTAACTCATAGCACAATGAAGGGGAAATTGCAGATCTTGGAAGAAACCTAGATGGTTGCAGATGATGTTGACATACTTTCGGTTGAACCAGGTTCAGATCCCTCATTCATTAACAAAGCCCAAGATATTGGCCCAATAGAGCAAGACTCTGTCGACAACACCTATGACACAAATGCAATCTCACCTGAGATATCTTATGGGAACTTCCAAAACAAAGTTTCTGCAGTTATGTGGGGATTTTCACCCTTACAATAATTTATCCAGTCACTCGACCAAAACTGGGAATTATACTTCTTATTCTTGTTTATTCATTCAAGATAATAGTCTACTTATTCGTCAAAATATATCACAGTATTTAACATAAAGAACTATCACAGATTCAATCTATTAGATTTGTGACACATATAGATAAGAGTTATTCAAAATAGAGACTATGTGACATATTCAGATCCACTTCATTCACAACATACATGCACTCGACATAAACATAAATATCATAGACACACAAAGACAAGATTTAATGTGGAAACCCATCTAGGAAAAACCACAAAGCTGCTCTTCATCTAAAATGAAAAACAGGTTATCACCTCTGGTCTGTGTAGGATGCTTGCAGACTCTTCTTTAGGTATTCTTTACAATTCAGACATATTTCTCTTCTCTCATGATATCTAGTTTTGGGTCTATGTACTTTTTCTCTTCTTCTCTCAACTGTTGATCTGCACACAACCTAGATCGATCCTCTTTCTAAGTAACTCTCTTCTCTCTCAACCTAGACCCACCCACACACGGATTGGGTTCATGATTTTATAAGCTTTTACAAATATTGATCCAACCTTCAATTGACTCACAATTGTCAGTTAATGGGCTATATTTATATTTCAATACATTTAGTTACATCTCAAAATAGGCACTATTGGCCCAAAAATACAATTACGCTTTATTACTAAAAGTCGCATAAAAGCAAGCTTTTAGTCTAACTAACTCTTTCCAAAACTAGTCGAACTCTTCTTTTCAACTGCTTTATTATTCTTTTGTCACGATTTTTCCGTTGTGGATGCTCCTGTCACAACTCCTTTCATCGCAAATCCTTCCTAGGGCCAACAGGACCCCAACACTCACCTATGGCTTGTCCCGAGCCACATCAGTATGAAAGTTCAGTAAGTGTGACTTTGCTTTGAATTTATTAGAATATTTTCACTACTTATTCAGTCTCCTGTTGCACATCTGCTTCCATCTTCTTCAATTTTTCCACAAGATTGAAACTGAGGTGTTCCGAAGTTGTAAGTCTAGCTGACCCCAAAAAATTGTTGCACCTTATCATGTATAGGATGAATGATGCATGTAAATTTCTCTTCTTCCACTTGTAACTCTGCAACCGTGTGAGTTCTCTTTTGTTATTGTGTTCACAGTTTTGCAACCTGTTATTGTAGTATCTTCATGCCGACAACCTTGTCCATCTTTTCTGCTATCAACAACTTATTTACTTCATTTTTCAGCTGGCTAACCTCTATCTCGACAGTGCATAGCTGTTTTATTACTTTTTATAACTCTTCATTATCGATCAAAGCTTATGATGACTAAGAAAATTGCTCAACCACTTTGGCACAAAGTGCTTCTGCTTCTTCTATCTTCATCACAGCTTTAGTTGTTGCCTTTTTTCTTTCTTCCAGCACCTCTAGAGGTGTACTAGATTTTATTTGTAGTTCCAACTCGGTGACCCTCTTGCGGAGGTTCTCTGAAACTTCGCTAAGTCAAAATACTTTGGCTTCTGAAAACATCCCAGGCGTAATGCCTTCATCTGTAAAAATGCTACAAGCGAGTGTAATAGTCATATCCAATCAATGCCATTCGTCCCGTGACATATTTTCTTTCTGTTATGCTTCTTGGATTGTTTTCTCCATTTTATTAACAAATTTGTGGGAGGAATTTACCTGATTTACCAATGCATGCTCTCTATTCTTCATTTCTGTGGTTGCAGCATTCTGAGTAGCATGTACTTCATACATTGTCAGTGCAAAAAAATCCATGGCGACATGGCCCATATATCTGACCATGGTATTCATCTATGGTGTTTCTAAGTCAATTTCTTGACCAATAACTAGAACCCTTATTGGTGGAGTTGGAATTGCTTTATTGCTAGGTCGCTCTTCAGATGAGCTAGCTGTGTCCCGTGACTTAGGAAATTGTGGCGTGTAGTCGAGCACCACTCTTAATTCTTTTACTGCCTTACAAAGTGTTTGCAATAAATCTACAATGCTTCATGTCAACTTGGTTTGTCTATCATCTATTTTTTTGCAACTTTGATTGACAACTTCTTCCATTGATTTTGTCAATAGAGTGTAATGATCATTGGTGAGGTCGACAACACCAGATGATTTTCTTCCCTTCCTATTCTTCCTAATCTTCTCATACTTCTTTGGTTTCTTTCTCTTTTCTCCCAATGTTGGATCTGTTAGAGTTGTGCTAGAGTCATCAGGACTATGAGAGATCCTTGTGGTTTCTTCAACTGGTGGATCCCCTCCTTGATATACACTCTTCTTTGTGGATGAGTCATCCTATCACAACTATTCTTCAGCAGATATTTAGTCCTCTATGATAGGCACTCTTCACTCTGTCAGGTAATATTACACGATGGCATCAACTTCAGCAATAGATTGCTAAAACTGAGTTGCCAAACATTGTTTTTGTGGATCATGTCGAGGCTCTAAAAAAATATGACGGGCCTTGACCGAAAATATGATAATGTTCCTAAACTGCTTAATGGTTTTCATGGTGATCCTATCCTGCTTCCTAAAAAAAATTTGAAGGGCCTCAACCTGCAAAAATAATTCTACATTATTGTATTTTTGTCGCATAGGTTTCTCCTTGTCGAACGAGAGATTCTGTTATCGATCTCCTCGACATAGGACGGGCACATTTACCCCTTGGTAGTTTGTTGGTTATGCCCATGCGATAAAAGAAATCAAAATTAGTATCCAAGAATAATGAAATGGGATACCTTTTTCTTTTACCTCTTCTACATCTGCTAATAGTTTATTTGGAATATAGTGCTAATAGTTGAGTTGGACTCTTGCTGCACACAACTCTACCGCAAAAATTTTCCCTGGAGTACATCGGTATGGTCGCATATTGCGCGACAACTTGCTATATAAAAGTTTCTCTATGAACCAAACAACGATATCATTGATGGAGGCGATAGCAAAGCCTCGTGTATCCATTATCAGCTTGAACTTCTCTTTTAACTTATTTGTTATGGTTGTGTCTTGGTATTTTCCAAAAAATGGTGATGGGTATATGCCTACAAGGGGAAACCTGTTGATTGCTACTATCAGCTCGACATCTACTGAAATCTTCTAGTTGATCCATAGAAATTCTCCATGGAATAATACTAGAAACTGTTTAACAAAGGAATGGACTTATGCTATGTGGCCAAAATGTGGCATGTGCATCAATGATAGTAATCCATCTTTTTCCAATCGCCTTTCTCATTCCTTTAGAACCATGCGTATAGGGCCATTGTTTGTGTCACGGAGAATTGTCATATATCTATTCATTGCCAATTCTAGAAACTTGTGCAAGTCGTGGTCAACAAATACCACCTTTTGCAAGTTTGGAACTATGTTCGTCGTTACCAAAACTCCTTTTGGTATAGTTGGTTCTACCAATTGATACTTTGCATTTTTTTCGAGTCTGACCTTAGGTGGATTGGTTGGTCTAGGTGAGACATAGTCTGGCAACATGGATGCAAATCATGTTGGGTCGTCGTCTGGTGGAGGTGTTGTTTCCTTCTTACGAGTACCCGATCATTTCCTTGTTAATGTGCCAAGTGGGTCTAGTCGTAAAATAACTCATGGAATCACCGGTGACTGTGCAACTTCTTCTTCAACTACGAGAGATGGTGAAACAAATGGATAAGTCTCTTCCATAATGGGCGTAGGTGGAGGAGTCTTGATGCTTGATTCTTGAATGGTGCTAGCACTGGAAATGGAAATGACCATACTTTGTGAAAAATCACCCCGGCTCTTTGCAATTGCAAACAAATAGCTCAACGTACTCATTTAGATGTAATATAGATGAATGGAGCTTCAACTTGAAGAAGATATACATTCACCCATTCAATCAATAATTCCTTCACATGATCGGGCAATAAATGGAAAGGTGGCAGTGATTTCCATCATATGGAGCAATCTTTCTAACCATTACAAGGAAACTACCAATCAAATCATCACTTCGCCTGTTAGTTCAACGGTAGTTATGGTGCATTAATGATGAAAGTAACCAAAAAGCACGTCGTTGAAATATACCATGTACTCAAATTAACGTCTTATCCAACTATCACTTGTGGAAAAAATTCATTATGTGACAACAATTCTCTTCATACGACACATTTCTCTTCTTGCGACAAAATGAAAAGCTTCTCCACTATCTGTGACAGACAAATGTTATGCGAAAACTTTTGTTTTTCCTTGCAGACATATCACCTGCGACATAACACTCATAAATTTGAAACAAAACACTCATAATAACACGCATAAACAACACTAATAAATCTGTGACTTTTTGTCTTTTTTCTTTTTCTTTTCTCTTTTCTCATAATTTTTTTAAACTCTTTTTGAATTATCAGTTGACCAAGTCACAACTGTCTTGGTAAGGATTTAACTGGATTCCATATACCAATCCTTTGAAAGGCCTTCCATATAATTTCCACAATTGCACTATGCCCCCTTTAGTGATCTGAATGATAACATACATTCCCAGCCAATGTGTTCTAAGCTTGTCAGGATGCTTCAAAAACCTATTGTTGTATAGAAGAACAATATCTCCGACCCGAAATTACTTTTTCTTGTTATGTCGATCATGCCACATTTTCTGTTGCACTTTCTCAACATTCTGATGATAGCCTGTGGTAAACCTGTCTTCTTCCAATTGTTCAAGCTGCAACAATCTTTCTTAGAGAGCGCCGACATCAGTCATTTCGTAAATCGCATCTATCCTCAGACTAGGTATGATATATTTCATTGCCATGACAACCTCTTGTCCATAAACTAATCGAAATGGAGTTTGTCCTGTCAACTTCTTACAGGTCATGCAATATTCCCATAGTACCGCGGATACCTTCTAGTCCCAATCATCTCTTTGTTAATGTGTTCTCCATGATCTTGTTAAATGTCTCAACAACACCATTCACCTTTGGGTGATATGGTGTCATCTTCTTGTGATAGATATGGAATTCTTTAGTTAATTCGTCGATCAAATGATTGACAAAATGTGTGCCCTAATCACTTATCAAGATCTTCAGGCATCCAAATCTAGTTACAACAATGTCAAACAAAATTTTTGCAGCAGTACAATCCTTGACTTGCGTTGCTTTAGCCCATATGGCCAGGTAATGTGTCGCAGTGATAATGTACCGTGCACTTGTTATTTTCCCTGGTGGATTAATAGGTCCGAAAAAAAAAACAACCCATTTTTTGAATGTCTGTAAGGTTATCTGAGGTACTAACACAATTTCATCTCATCAAGATGACTTTCCTGTTCTTTGGTAGATATCACACCTGCGATAATATTCTTGAGAATTTGCATGCATAGTAGGACACCACAATCCCACTTGTAAGACCTTCTTCCTTGTATCTTTTCCTATATAATGGCCTCCTACAACACCATCATGTGCCTCATTCAAGATCATTGGCCGTTTGTGCTCCAAAACACAACGTCGAATAATTTTATCTAGTCCCATTTTGTATAATTGTCTGGCTATCAATTGGAAATTTGCAACACTCACAACTAACTGTTTCTTTTTTGTTGTCATGAATCTGACTGGTGCATATACCGTACTCAAGAATTGTATAATATCTCTGTAATGGCCATCAAACTTCTTGATTGTAAATAATTGTGAACCTAGAAGATTGTCATCGAGATTACTAGGTTCTTCTCCACTTTTGAGTCTCGATAGATGGTCGGGTCTTGAATCCATTCAACTAGGTTTAACAATGATCTCAAAATTGAATTATTAGAAGAGGATAAGCCATCAATAGATATTACCCCCCAACACTGGGTTATTGACCAGGTATTTCAACGTTGAATGGTCTGTGAACATCTTGAAATGTCCACCCAGGAGATAGTGTTGGAATTTTTGAAGCGCATAGTACATAATAGCTAAGCCTTCTCTTTTGGTCGTGGTGTAATTCTTCTATATAGTTGACAATTTTTGGATAGAAAAGGAAATAAGATGATCAATAGCCTTGTCACCTAGATGCATGAGTACAACACCTAGAACGACAGGTGACACATCAACATGTACATGAAACTCTTTCTTCCAGTTGGGAAAAACTAGGATGGGTGTTGTAACCATTTTATTCTTCAGGAGATCCAATCTCTCTTGGAATTGTTTCATCCGCTAAGACTTAAAATCATTCTTTAGAAATTTATCCATGGGATAAGTCCTCTCTGCATATCCTCTGACAAAATTACGGTAATACCATGTATGTTCCAGAGTTGTTCTCAACTGCTTTACTATCGTGGGTGGTGGTAGGTCGATGATGATCACAATTTTAGCAGGATCGACCAAGATTCCATTGTGACAAACCATGTGACCCAACATAATTCTACATGGGGCACAAAAATAACATTTCTTTAGATTCAAATAAATTTGATACTATTGACACCGCTCCAACATCATTATGAGGCTCTCAATATGATATTTTATGAGCCCAAATATAGTCCAGTCATCAAAATAGGACTCAAGAAACTTATCAATAAAATCCTTGAAAGAAGTCACTACTATCATGGAAATAATAGCAGGAGTGTTCTTGAGTCCAAAGGGAATGATCGTATACTGGAAACACCCCCACTCCATCACAAAGGTGGCCTTGTGTCGATATTCCTTTGTGATTATGATATGATGGTATCCAGAGAACCAATCAGTAAATGAATAAAATTCTTGACCCCTGACACTCTCTCATACCTCATCTGTAAATAGATTCAAAAATGGGTTGTCCAAGCATGAATCATTCAGTTTCCTTAGGTTGACATAGATACGCACTTCACCAGTAGTTTTCTTATCTTGCACTACCATTAGATTGATCCACTCAGATTATTCGACAGGTTATGTGATACTCACATCTAGAATTCGATCTAACTCTGTATTAATGTTTTCTTTATACCTTGGGTTCGGTTGGTATGGTCGTTGTTTAATAGGATTTGCATCGTGCTTCAATGGGATCTTCGTTTCTCCAAGATATCCGACAATGACTTTCATCTCTGAAAATTTTGTGGGGAACAGATCCTGAAATTCATGCAATAAATCCATGATCTTCCCAACAGTCTCATCTCCCAATAATCTCTAATATTGGTGAACTTTGGATTTTCTGGAGATCCAATATTTACTTTCTTGATTTTTAATAGGTTCAGATTTTTTTCACTCAAAACACCTGATCCTTCCACCGCGCGAGTGCCTTCAGATTCTGAATTGTTAGTATCACGGGGATCATCATCATCTAGTTCTCCTAATATATTATAGCACTCCATCCAATGTTAGATTGTTGTGTTGTTCTGAAAATAATTTTTCGTCGACATAAGAATATCCTAAGATATCTTGCTCTTGATCACTTGTATAGAAGCATCAATCAATGGCTGATCATTAACAAATTCAAACGTCTGGGAAAAATTTGCGGCCAATTCTTCCCATTCTATTGTTCCTCGTCACATCTTGAGCGATGTATACCAGTTTCATGGTATCATACCCAATTTATGTACAAAGTGATGAAACCATTCTTTTCGTGGGAATTCCTCCCATGTCGTACAACTATTCTCATTGTGCTTGAAAAGACTAATCAGTCCTATGTATTTTTTACCAGTG
Source organism: Pseudotsuga menziesii (assembly GCA_001517045.1). Lineage (NCBI taxonomy): Eukaryota > Viridiplantae > Streptophyta > Pinopsida > Pinales > Pinaceae > Pseudotsuga > Pseudotsuga menziesii. The sequence goes on along the minus strand of LPNX010512151.1, from coordinate 485,760 downwards.
TATATTAACTTCTCTCCAAATCGGACTTCCATCAATCTCCAACATTGGGGCCATTTTGAGATAGATTGTTTATGTGTGACCCACCATTTGGCAGTTGTAGCCTACAATGCAAAGTCCAAAGCTATCAGTCGCTAAGGTTCTATAACTTTTTCTTTAAATTTTGTCAAAAAATATTCAAGGTTAATAAATCCCTCATAAGTAGGTAGATCAGATACCTTGATACCTACCTATCACACATATTGTGTAGTTATTACGCATATTCTCATGGACACTTCATGCAATCAGTTCTGCCAATTTTCCAGAGCTTCTCCATAATCCGATGTGCAGGAACTAACACTTTTCCAGTTGAGTTTTCCATCAGTCGTTGGACTCACATAATCATCCATTGCATAAGTAATGGTATATATGTGATCTAGATATCCACCTCATCCTTCACTATTCACCTGCTCGACATACCTTTGACCTTCTCCCAGTTCAACGAGATTCTCATGTGGTTTGTTTCGAATTCAAGGGAATCCTCGACACAACCACACTCCGATAAAATCATCCCCTTTAAAGTGAAAATGAATCTGGACATACTGAATCCTATAGGAAATATTAACGATAAATCCATCAATAATTGGGTACAACAACTAGAATCGCACTACTCCGTGAATCAACTCTCCGAAGAGGAAAAGATCACCATTGCATCCTTAAAGATGTCAACCTTCGTACATTGCTGGTGGGAAAATTTATCGACAAAGATGGAAAAAGAAGGCGACCCCATAGACACATGGGTAAAATTTGTGAAATACGTCCAAAAGGAGTTCTACCCACCCAAATATCTTGAACATCAGTATAAGAAGTGGAAGCATCTAAGGCAATGTAAAGACTAGTCCATGCAGAGTTACACCGACGAGTTCTATCGACTCATGGCTAGACTTGGCATCCAATAAGAAGAGAAATTGCTTGTCATGAAGTAAGTTAGCGGATTATCCCCGTACATTCAGCAAGAGATGGATTTTCTAACTGTTATTACGCTTTTAGATGCATTTCATTACGCCATCAAGGTTGAATCTAAACAAAAAGAAAAAACACGTTTCATGAACATGGCAACAGGTCGAGCAGCTAACAAGAAGTCACCAGCTAAATCCGACAAGTTTAAGCACCCTTCTCAACCGACTCCGCCAAATCCCTATCATCACAAGAATAATTTTCAAAAAGACAAGAAGGATTGCAATAAATAACCTACTACCGAGAAATGGTGTGATTACCACAATTCAGCATGGAATGATACATCATAATGCAAAGCTCGGAAGAAATTTTTGAAAAAAATGTTGACATCTGACTTGTCCGACAAAACTTTGGTATAATCTGATCCAGATGCATCAACCCTCTTGGCCTCGACTTCAACCACTCCGACAGGCTCGAATATTGTCTATGAGGAGGAATGAGAGTGCTTGTTTCATACATAGAAATGGGTTCAGAGAAATCCATTACATCTAATTGTGGATAATGAAATCCAGAAGAACTTTGTTTCTGAAGATCTTGTGAAGAAATTAGGTCCTGTCACCACTCCGCATCCTCGACCTTACAATATCAGTTGGATGAAGGATGGACAGGAACTAAGAATCACATGCTAATGTAGACTCACCTACTTCATTAAGCCTTTTAAATATGAAGTACTCTGTGACATGGCACTGATTTCTATAGCCGATGCTTTGTTTGGGAAACCCTACTTGTGGGATCGACATGATACATATCAGTCACGACCTCAGAAATTGATTGTTAAAATTCAGAATCAATGGTACGACATACTAGAGCGACAACCCACATCAACGGTTGCTATGATAATTGCCAAACAAACAAAGAAGTTTATCAATCATGCTCATAAATTCACATTAATTATGATAAATCCTCATCATTCCAGAAATACTGTAGCAACAAGTTGACTCACGGACCAGCGCAGCTCCCAAAAATAATAACAGATCGACCACATTCTCGAGGAATACCAAAACGTATTTAAAGATCCGAACAAAGTACCTCTGCATTGCCAGGTAAATCACTCCATCAAACTTGTTCCTCGTTCTTCATTACCTAACACATCTTTTTACAAAAGATCGATTCTCAAGAACGAAGATATTCGTAGGAAAATCCAAGATTTGAGCGACAAAGGTCACATCCACCCTAGATCCTCTCCTGGTGGAAGTCCTGTCATCCTCATTCCCCAGAAAGATGGGACTTGGTGCAAGTGCATCAACTATCAGGCTCTCAAAAAAATATTAGTAAAGAAAAGATGCCCTCTTCCAAGGATAGATGAACTCATCGACTGTCTGAAAGGTGATAAGTTATTTATGAAGCTTGAACTTAAGTCAGGATATCATCAAATTTCGATCGATTCCATTGATGTATGGTGAACGAATTTCAAGACTAAGGAAGGATTGTTTGAATGGTTAGTCATACCTTTTGGCTTAACCAATGCACCTGCAACCTTCATGAGATATATGGATGACCTTCTATGACTTTTCATCTGCAAATGTGTCATTGTCTATCTCGACGATATCTTGATTTCCAGTCGATCATGGGAAGACCATGTTAGAAAAATTCAACAAGTATTCGACACTCTCCAACAACATTGACTATATCTGAACATGGAAAAATTCTCATTTGCGATGACCAGTATCAAATATTTGGTGTATGTAATTGACTCTGCAAGAATTCATGTTGACCGAGAAAAAGTATTGATCCTCAAAGATTGGCCCATTTCTTAAAACATTCATGAACTAAGAAGTTTTCTTAGTTTGGCATATTTCTATTGATGGTTCATACTTGGATTCATTCATATCGCTGGCATTTGAATCAATTGACTAAAGGAAATGAGAAAATTGTCTTCAAACGGAAACCAACACAATAACAAGCTTTTGAACAACTCAAAACAATATTTGTACTGCACCAGTACTTTTGTTACCTGATTTGCATCAGCCCTTTGAGATTGAGACGGACGCATCAAATTATGCCCTCAGCGCAGTGATCACTCAGTCAAGTCACCTAGTCGCATTTCATTCCGAAAATTTCAATGACACTGTTAGAAGGTATTTGACGTATGAAAAAGAACTGTACACCATTATGCAAGCTCTTAAGCAATAGAGACACTACATTCTTGGCAAGGAAACACTCATTCTTATTGACCATAAGCATGTACAGTTCACCCCGTCCTAGTTGAAACTACAGACAACTCGACAACTCAAGAGGATTAATTACCTGCAACAATTTCAGTTGGTAATTAAATATCATAAAGGAAAATACAATGTCGTAGCTGATTGTATCATTCAACCACCCATTACTCTATTGTCTACAGTGATGAGTATGCAGGGTTATGACACCACTACTTGGCCACAATTGTATTTGGTAGACTGCAACTTCTTCAGAATATATCAACAGCTTCAGGTTGACACACTATATACTACCTACTATTTCCTGAAGGACACCTTGCTATACAAGCTTTGACAACTTTGTGTACCGACTGGTGAGCACCGATAGAAGCTCATATGGGATGCACACTACATCAAGACTGCAGGACATTTTGGATTCACAAAAACACTTGTTATCCTCCAAAATTATTTTTACTGGAATTTGCTTAAATATGACATCAACAAGTACATTCGATCATGCATAATTTGTGCCATTTCTAAACCACCGAATCGACAACAAGGACTATACACACCCCTTCCAGTTCCTAGTCGACCATGGGAATCTATTTCTATGGACTACTTGACGGGATATCCTACTACCAAACATCAACATGACACAATCTTAGTAGTAGTCAACATATTTTTCAAGATGGCTATACTTACACCATGAGAGGAGACTACGAAAACACATCAGACTGCTCATCTCTTCTTTGAACATGTTTGGAAGCATTATGGCCTCCCAACGACCATTATTTCTAATAGAGACGCTAGATTTGTCAGCACCTTTTGGAAAATGCTTTGGGAACAACTCAACACGAGACTTTCTTTGTCGACATGCTTTCATCCATATACAGACGAACAAACAATAGTTGTAAATCGCTTGGTAGTACAACTGCTTCGCATGCACAACCCCAAGCATCATCGAACACGGGATGAAAACCTTCCATACATACAACACAACTACAATTGTGCTCAACACAGTTCTATGGGAAAGAGTCCATTTGAGATCTGTTATGGATTTCAACCCTCAGTTCCTACTGAATTGATCAGTTCTTCGACACAGTCGAATGACACCGACTTCAAAGGGCGAGAAGCTGAGAAAGCATTAAAGTTCAAAGATCAAATCTACAACATCCAAAAACAAGCATAGGAAATGTTGGTACGAGCTAATGCAAAAGCTAAGTCCCAACACGATAAGCATCGTATTCCTCATTCATTCTAAATTGGGGATAAGGTCTCATTACATCTAAAGAAGGAGTGCTTCACTGGTCCATAAAGAAAGTTGAAACCTTTGTGATATGGTCCATACAATATCCTTAAATAAATTGGAGAAAATGATTTTCAACTCGATATTCCTGCATGCCTTGGCCTGCATCCAATATTCATTGTAGATCTACTTCAACCATACCATGCACCATTTTCGGAACATAATGACTTACATACAATAGAACCCAAATACATCTATCCATATGTTTAGGAACCTCTTCTTTGCGACACCATTGTGCGGTGACACATACGCCATACAAGGACGAACTCCATTTCCTTGTTTCAAGTGGTTAAAGCTGAACAACTCCCTGCGCAAGGAAAATGGTACTCTACTACTGAAGTAGCCAACAAGTTTCCTCACCTGAACGAATACACAATGGAGAACATTGTTTCTTAAGGAAGGAGGAATGCCCCAACCAGCAGTTGGCATGTTGTCGAACTTCGACAAAGTCTAGAACTTTGACTACTTCGATAGGTTCAAAATCGGCTTCGACAAGTCCGAACATCGACACAACTGACTTTGAAAACCTCGATAGGTTTCATGCCTGACATACAACATATTGACATGCCTTGTCGACATCGACAAGTGTCGAACATCGACATAATGTCTATGTCTTCCACTCGTTTGCGACGGGTGAAATTCCGAACCGTTATAACTTCTTTTGTAACTGAATGTAACGGATAGTCACCCAACCATCTCAACATTCTATATAAACATGTACACTATTGTAACAATCAACCAACCTTTATCGAGAAGAAGTAATAATAGAAATTGGTTCGAATTCTTGCATATTGTCTTTGCGCATACTTTTTGTTGATATAGTGCATTTCTGCTTTCCTTGTCCTTTTTCTATGCTTCCGCCATAACAGTGCTAGACTCATTCAGTCGGCTGTTGTCCCCAGCATGCACTAGGACATGATCTAGATCAAACTCAGTGGGGTTCCATCGTGATCCTTCAATTTATTCTCATGCAAACTCTAGTGCCTTATAATCAACCCAATCTTGAATTTATGGCTTCGTCAGATGCCAAAACATATCCCCATCATAATGATTCATGGTCCCAACAATAGAACCGTTTGTTGGTGTAATTTCGTTTGACCCAATTTCATATCCCTTGTTCATCAATAAATCCCAAGATATCGGCCCGAAAAATTAGGACTCTGTCGGCAACACCTGCGACACAAATACAGTCTCACCCAAGATACATTATGGAAACTACTAGAACTAGGTTTCTACAGTTATGTGGGGATTTTCACCCTTACAATACTCTATCCAGTCACTTGACCGAAACTAGGAATTATACTTCTTAGTATTGTTTATTCATTCAATATAAAAGTCTACTTATCCGTTGACATATATAACAATATTTAACACCAATCATTATCACAATTTCAATCTATTAGAGATGCGACACATATATATAAGAGTTATTAAGAACAAGACTGTGCAACATATTCAGATCCACTTCATTCACAACATACATGCACTCGACATAAACATAAATATCATAGACACACAGATACACGATTTAACATGTAAACCCATCCAGGAAAAACCACAAAGGTGCTCTTCATCTGGCATGAGAAAAAGGTTAGCACCTTTGGTCTGTGCAGGATTCTTGCGAACTCTTCTTTAGATATTCTTTACAATTTGGACACATATCTCTCCTCTCATGTTCTTTGGTTTTGGTTCTATTTACTTCTTCTCTGAATTTTCTATCTGCACACAACTTGGATCGATTCTCTTTCTAAGCATCTCTCTTCTCTCTCAACCTAGACCCGTCCGCACACAACTTGGGTTCATGCTTTTATAATATTTTGTGAATCTTGATCCAACCATCAACTGAATCACAACTATAATTTGACAAGATGTCTTTCTATTTCGATACATTCAGTTACATTTCAAAATAGGCACTATCAGCCCAAAAATACAATTATTCTTTATTACTAAAAACAGGCTTTTAGTGTAACTAACTCTTTCCAAAACTAGTCGAACTCTTCTTTTGGACTACTTTATTCTTCTTCTCTCACGGTTACTCCCATCATAGATCCTTCCGTCGCAACTCCTTCTTGTCTTGCGACCTGAATCTTTATTTTCCCGAACAAAATTCTGGCAGAATTATGTCTAAATTTTCCTAGGGCCAATAGGTGATCATAGAGGCTTGGTATAGAAATCATTCACCCATTGTGTATTCATTACTCTTTGTATGCTTGAGAGACATGTAATATTCTTAGATTTAACTCCTATAAGTCATACAATATATTTGTACCTTTTTACCTGAATTAAAGAGCACTAAAGGGAAGAATATCCTAAGGTATTGTTTAGTGAAGAAAATGAATATTATTATTTTTGTTGTGTGGGGTAATGGAAGAGGGTGTCATGGTGTTTTGGTGGATAAATTAAATGCCTAGGGTGATCCATAATAAATATAATGGCCACACATGAGAGTAGATGGGTTGGGCTAAGAGATATATAGGCTTATAACCTGGTTCCTTTGCCTTGATATTCTAGTCTCATAGCATGGCTTGCCAGGTGGAATTTATATTGAATACGTATCATTGTTCAAGAAATTGCTTATACATAACTAGTTTCTTAGAATGTGTTCTATTAAAAGATAAGTGTTCTACGTTTATATGAAAATACAATTAATGTTATTTTTTTGTTATGGAAATATATATATTTTGTATATCATTTTGATTATGCTTATATCTATTGATCATGAATATATTTTGTTATGAATTTATATTAATTCAAAGTGTGTTTTCACTACATTTTTTTTGTATGTTCCAGAGTAAAATTATATTAATATACAAATAAAATTACATGAAAGAGAGTTTTAGAGTGTTGTGGAGGCCTTATAGGCCCCATACAAAACCAAAACATTAGATTGATATCATTAGTAAGCATTCCCATGAAAGGGAAATTAGGTTCTCAAAAACTACATTTGAAAGTTTGTCCCTGAGTGGAAATAAGACTTTAAGAGTCCAAAATGACACATGGGAAAATACTTCTTTACCACTATTGTAAATAAAATTATAGCAAAGTTGTTTGCTACCAAGCTACTTATGAAAACCAAGACCATGAAATCTTGAGATTGAGGATGGAGTTTTCATATTGAGGATTCTCCTCAATGATTGGACAATGGTATGCTCCTGAGCTGGAAGAGTTTTCTTTGCCTTCCTTGATGGGAAGACCAACCATCTTATGGAATGAATAGGGGCATTTGCATTCCACATGATTCCGTTTATGGTCACTGGTAGTCCCAATTTTCACCTTGTCTCAAACTGTCAAGGGATCCTTGTCTTGCTGCAGGTCATGTTTCTCAGGAGCCTTATGATCGTGAGAAGGGCCCAGTGAGGAAGAGGTGTGAAGTGCGGGATAGGGGGACGGAGATGAATTACTCTCATGTGGATTCTAGAATCCTCCGAGAATGCAAAATGACTGGGCGATCATGTTATGGACAAACCAATAATGTTTACTATGAGTTCGATCTCTCTAATCATCTAATTGCTAAACCACCATTTCTTCTTCCCAATCGTCCAGCATGTATCTCAAGTTCCTAGGGATTGAGTTGTCATAACCATTTTCACTTGATCCTCTACAGATATAATGACCTGAGCGACCATGTCTTCCACTTCTGCAATGAGAGGTGGCACGAAATATTCTTGACATCACTGCTGCAGTAGGTGGGTGCCTGGTTTTAAGGTCCTAAGTGTAGAGAAATGGTGGAAGATTGAAGTTATCCTAGAGTGGGCTGAGATCTAGGGATGTGTAATGCACATATCGTGGAAGTAGATGCCACCCAAAAGGAATTACCTCACTAAATCCTCAAGTCAAAATGCTGCAGGGGATCCAAACCATAAGATACCAATACTAGAAACTTTCTAAAGTGAAATACTTGTTTCCAGGTTCAAAATGAACCTAAATAGCTCTCTAAAATGGCATGATTGCCATAGTACTACGGCTTACATTGTGTAGAGGTCGAATATATAGGATCATAAATGGATTCGACCTCGACGATCACAGAGAGTTAATTCACATGAGGGGAAGGTGGAGGGAGATCCACATGGAGAGGAGTGAGATCCCTCATCCCTCACCCGCATCCGGGGGTCTTCACTACATTTTAATCACTATACTAGTGGATGAATTTATTTAGTTATGGTTCTCCTTGGTAGAATTTTTCTATTTGATTTATGGAGAATGGTCCACGAGGGGTAAAAATTTAAAACATTTATTTCATGGTTTCATCTCCCTTGGTTGCGAGTGGTAGGTAGGGATTCCGCAAAATGCCTTTGCAAGAGTGACCATGGCTTTGGGGTAGAGTTGGTATCATTGTTAAACCACGTTTTCTAGATTTTAACCTATATACCATGATTGTCACAACAAGTCTAATGTGGTTGAAATGGTTGAATCTCACATATGTGGATTCAATATGTTTAAGAAGAAAATGGAAATGCATTGGATAAATTTCATTGTAAGACTTGATAATAAATAATCCATTTACAAGATTCTTGTCCAATAACACTTGACACCCTAGAGAAAAATGTTAAAAGAAATAACCTCAAATTTAGATGGTGATCATTAAAAAAGAAACCTGTAAAGCTAACTTAAAAAGAGAATGCAAAATAATCGGAACCACGGATGGAATTTGACGGGCAAAATGACCGTCATAGGGGATTTTGCCCGTCAAATACAGTTACAATTTTTAGTAAGACGTTCTTTTTCCGAAGGGTAAATTTATCATTTAAACGTATTTTTGAAGGGCAATAAAATGTTCAAAATGTTATTATATTATTACTATTTTTGAAGGGAAACAAAATTACTAAAACTTCATTATAAATTACTACTAGTAAATTAGTAATATTAATACTTTTATCTTATTATTAAAATAAAGTTATACTTTCCAAATTCTAATCATACTTTCACTAAAAAGAAAAATACTAAGTAAGTATTATTTTCACCCTCCATGCCTTTTTATTTTGTAAGTTTCCTTGATTTTTTCTGAAAGCAAAAAATGTCATTTAACAATGATTTTTCTATATTTATTGAATTTTTTTACTATATTAATTAGCATCTACATAGTACAAATTCAGTGTTCAATGCTCAACTAAATGATTTGAATGTTGGAAGTTGGAAGTTGGAATGTGGAAGGCTCAAGCTCTTAGAGTTGGAGTCTTGGAGACACACTCTTGGAAAGCATTATCAAAAGTACTGCTTGTAGAATTTTTTTGGTTTATATTTAAAGATTTGTTTAAAAATTTACTATTTGAAAAAATGTTATAAAACATTTCCTTGTATTTATACTGATTTCTACCATAACTTATGTAATGCATATAGATTTAAAATCAAAGAATATTGATTAATTTTCCAAATCTATTGAAATTGAATTGAAAATCTATATATTGAATTGTGTATTGATTTATGCAAGCACTAAATCAATACTCCATGCATTTCATACTCCCCCATGGCCAGTGGCTACCATGAAATTGAATTGAAAATCTATATATTGAATTGTGTATTGATTTATGCAAGCACTAAATCAATACTCCATGCATTCCATACTCCCCCATGGCTAGTGGCTACCATACTTCATCATGGCTAGTGGCTAGTGGGCCACCATACTCCTCTTGAATCCCGATTCAAACCATCGCCTGATCCCGTGTGTCGTTAGACTGTTGATCATGAGCGCCTGAGCGTACATAACGGCAATGGGCAATTTTTTCTCGGTGCAATCTTATGTAATGGAAGGCCATTATGGAATCCTCTGAATCGGATAATCAAGGCAATGAATTGGTTGGGTTCTAGATAGAGTCAAAAGCGAAGAGGTCGTGCCATGTTTCATACTGTTAATGTTCTACTCAATATGATCTGCAGGGATTCACATATTTACATAGGTCAATTCCAAGATTTTTTTTCAGCATAGAAAAAATCTAATATGGAGACTAATAGTGAAGTTTGCAAGTGGACTTTGCATAACAATTTAAAATAGATCAATTCTAAGATTTCTGTGAACACAGAGAGAATCAAATATGGAGCTGAATCATGGAGCCTGAATCATGAAGCTTGCAAGTGGACTTTGAATGTAGAAATTAATGTATTTAAACTAAAATACCAACAAGGTTTGTATAAGACCAACAAGGTTTGTATTCGCTGCAATAAAATTATATTTCAGTATGAGATAAACAAATTTACATTTTAATTTCACATTAGCAACAGTTGCATCTGAAGAATTTAGAAAATTGTTTGTCTCTATTGTCACTAGATTTTATTTTATAGTATCAATTTTGCAAACAAAAACAATCATGTGATATTTATTTTCTTTTTTATATGCACATTTTCTTAATTAAAGAATCATTTTTATGTTTATTTATGCTTCATTATTTATTTATTTTTGCATATTATGACGTGTATTTGTATTTATTCTTTTTAAGTTATATTTTTATATAATATTAATTCAGAACATAAATGGTATATAAAATAAATATGAATTAAGTTAATGTACCATAATAGGTATTAATAATGATTATTTTTTATTTTAATATAAACTGTCAAGAAAATCAATATTATTTTGAAAAAAATTTAACAAAAAATTATTACTAAAAGTAAATTTTTTAGCAAACTTTCATTGTTAAAGGGTAAAATTTTAAACATAACGTTTTATAACGGACAATATAAAATACCAAAACTTTTAAAAATAACAAAAAATTAACAGATAAAATAAAAACCAAATTCCAACACTAACCATAACCAACATTAATGACTCATGTAGCCATCCTAAAATAACAATAATGACTCAAGCGCCCATCCCAAAGTAACAACAATGACTTAAGTACCCAACCTTCCACCAACAACATCTATTAAGTTACTTAACGATCCCTATAAAGGTGGTGATGTGGATATGGCCTTAGCATATTCCTTATCTATGTAGATAGTCATAACAATTCTTTTTCGAATAAAGAGACATAACAAATCATACAATTCAAATCCAAAGAATGAAGAGAGTCCCAATCAAGCTTGGATGAAACAATGAGTCTATAGTTAATAGCTCCTCCATTAAGTTTAGATTGAAAATATTTCCAAAAGAACGAGAGAATAAAAGAAAGCCATTATCTAAAACCTATAAAAAAATCCACGTTAACAACTAATATATGCATCTTCACTTAGACAATGAGTTAAAAAATGAATATCAAATCCTATTTTCAAGTGGCCAGGACCAAATAGCTCATTTATATCTTTCTATTACTCAAACTTGTTTAATTCTTTTAATAAGTTTATGTATTTCTCAAGTTTTTATATTTTTTTCACAAAAAATTAAATATTTAATATTTTTTGAAATATTAAAAATATAAATAATTTAAACTTTCCAGTCATAAAGGTTTAAAATAATTTTTATTTATTGCTATTTATGAATAATGACTATGACTCTAAACATAATATATAGAAATTCTAAGTTAAGTTGCAAGGGATAACCCCACATTAAAAAAAAATAGTGAAACCAAACTCAAAACATTGCATTAGAAAAAACACATTGGTAGAAGAAACTTAGAAAATAAAGTTAATGCTTTGATTATATATTAAATTTAGAAGGTTTGGAATGAAGTGGGCAAGTACATGACATAAAATAAAAAAATGTGTGATGCTAGAAATTGGGTTTATATATATGAAAAACTCCATGGGAGCTCGAGAGTAGGCTAAGGAGATTCATAGGATATTGATCCCTGAACCTTTCAGCATTCTTGGTTATCCCTGAACCTTTCAGCATTCTTTGTTATTCCTTTGGATGCCCCATTTCCCTACCCTCACTCAATAATAATGACACTCCTTTTCATCATGTTTTATCATCCCCGACTCCTTTTGTTATCCTCCATAAGGATCCCCTTTCCCTCTCCCCTCGCCCTTCTCTCCTTCTCCCATATCCATTGCTCTACTTGTGGCTTCCCTTTCCTCTCTTCCCTATGGTACCTGGCCATATTTACCCTATGCAACACAACATGTTTCTCCTTCTCTACTTCCTCCCACTCCAAACCCACCTCTAGGAGGCCACGATCCAACCACTCTTTGTCAGAGGTGATACAAAAGGTCAAATTGCATAAAGAAATGGGTTTCATAAATGAAAGTGGTGGTGGATTCAACCCTCCATGGAGACAAGGTAACATACTATACTAAAAAAAACCTTTATTTGTATATTTCATACAGGAAAATTTTTTAGAGCGGGATTTCAAAAAAACGGGTCTCTAGAACCTGGGACCATATTCTAGGCTACTTGCCATTAACACATGTATGGGAATGAGGACATATTACTTTAACTTTTAACATTGATTAAGACAGTTTGGAAATAAACATGGAGTGAAACTCAACCCTTTCACTATTCATATGGCATGTAGGGTTCGACCCTATTTGATAAAGGATGCATACCCTTTCTCGATGGGTTAAAATATCATGCCTTATTATTGATTACAGGATAACAATATATTTAATATAATAGGATATTCTTCGGCCACTTTCATCAAAATCGCTCTAGATATTGAGTCCAAATCAAACATCTCAATGGAAACTATATGTGTGGAGATGGACATTACCCAATGGTTGCACTCACTATAGATCCCATGGAATTTGTTGCACCTAGGGATAGGTAAGCATATTTCACTTAGAATTATGCTCAAGTATGGAAAGGAGTTAAGGGAAAATAAGAAAAAGGAGTTGCGACAGAGGAAACGACAGAATGAAGGAAGGAAGAGCGGATGAAGCGAAAGAAGAAGAATGAGGTACAACAGTGGAATATAAAGTGGAATGAGTTGAAGAAGGGACGTCATGACATAAGAAGATGTCACGATAGAAGAAGATGTTGCGACAGAAGAAGATGTTGTGAAATAAGAACAACCATGATAGAAGAAAACGACGCAATAGAGAAAGAAGTTGACGAAGTGTAGCCATGTTAGAAGGCATGCAACGATGCAATAGGTAGAGAGTGGCAGGTCATAAAGATCATGGGTACAAGGTTGGATAGAGACGATGGAAACCGTACATATGAAGATATCTTTGTAAGTTAGGCTGTTAGTGCCTACTGTCATGTGTCACTAGAATAGGAAAAACAACATCTTGGATAAGTATAGGAAGTCGGCTGAGAAAGCGGCATGCTTGAAGAGTCTATAAAAGGAGAAACCCAAGCTGTATGCGAGTTAGACTTCTTAGACACTCCTTAGCTTTAGATGATCTAATTTTATTGTTTTGTTAGTGCATTGAGTCAAGAATAGGCAATTGAGTGCGTAGAAGTGTAGAAGAGATGGAGTCGATCCAGGCTATGTGCGGATCAGTAGTAGAGTTAAGTAGAGAAAGACTAGAAGAAGCAGATAAGAGAGCATTAAGGGAGAGATAAATTTGAAAAGATAAGAAAGGAATATCTAGAACAGAGTTTGCAACTTAGTGTGAAGACCAAAGGTGCCATATATTTCTCATGCTAGATGAAGAGCATCTTTGTAGTTTTTCAAAGCTGGCTTTCCATGTTAGATTTAGTGTTTTATGTGTGAATATTGAATGTGTTTAAGTTGTATGTATATATGTTGTTGTGGATGAATTCTTATGTATTTTCTTATGAATGAGTCTCTATATATCAGCCGCACTGTTATAAGTTGAATGTATATATGCTGCAATGGGGTTGTCGTTATATTATTCACAAGAGAAGAAGTGTGTTGCAGTCTAACTGTGTGTAATAAGCATAAATAATCCACCCACAGGATTCATTCGAGCACCTTGGATATAGGACAAGGGATGCGAAATTCCCCACCCAACTACGAAAACCTGGTTCTGGCAGTTACCCATATAAAGATATATTGGGTGATACTGCATCTATGGCGCAGGTGTTGTCGAATTGGATTTACTATGCCAGGCTGATATCTTGGGATATGTTGTGTGCAAGAGGGAAGGTACTGAACTTGGGTTGTAGAGACACTAGAAGGCCAACAAATGGTTCCGTTGTCGAGATCCCATGGACACCTGAAGATCAATTTCCCTCATTATAATAAATCTGTTGAATCAAGAAGTACTCATTTAGTTATGATCCCATCATATTTCAGAGCATATTTTTTTATCTAATCTTTAGAATATAAAAATATCAGAGGAAAAATATCAAGAGCAGACCGATCTCCAAAATTCTCACTCTAGGCTCAACAAGGAATTTTAAAAATTCACAAGTCTCCTTGAGGAAAAATAAAGGTCTCGGAAGAAAATATCCTAATCTCTTAGGGAATTCCTTGCACTCCATAGGACGTTGGAAGATTAAAGGGGAAACAACTTAGGTATGTTTTTAGAGAGGAATCCCATCCATGTCACCTCCTGCTCTTGTTGTTTATCCAATCAACAATGACTCTCCTATTTCTCTTCATCAATGCGTTATCATGGGGGACACATAGGAGGGGTCTCCCTCATATGTCTCAAGGGAAGAAACATCCAACAAATCATATTTAGGGCCATCAATTACCAAAATATATTGGATCCACTCTTAAAAAAAGGATCGATGGGGTAATAAAGTGGACTATCTATTATAATTGGCAATGATTAATATGGGCACACAAGGCAAGAGATATTTCATTGAGCATGCAAAGACATAGGTAGAAAATGAGGTTCTTAATGGTCGAAAGCAAACGATTCATGGGGTTCTTAGCAAAGAATCCCATAATAGTTTAAAAAAATGATATTCCCCTTCCATAATATGAGATGTATAGGTATGGACTCAAAATAATGATCCCTAAAAATGATAGCTATCAAATTTCAACCTTCAATGATATACATTCAGGAGACTATGTGCTCAATTGAGTCCTCTCTCAATATTCTCAAAAGACTCTTCCCATTTTGGAATTTCTTATCTACAGATGCTAATGTTCATTCATGAGGTTTGGTATTGGGGTGAGACTCCTACCTCATTCTTCAAAATTCAGTAGGTTACCCCCATCTCATTCTGGCCTCTTGTTTTTCAAAATTCCTAAATTGTGTAGTGGACCTTTTAAATGTCTATGCACCCTCTCATGGTAGGAAATTATTCTAGGAAGGCTTCTTCTCCTCTCCCTTCTTATCCCTTCCATACCTTATTCTCTAAGCGGACTTAAACTTCACCATCTATCCATTTGATATATTGGGAGCCTCTTCTAGGAAAGATCCCCTGCTAGACTCCTTCTCCCATCATCTTAGAAAAAACCTCCTCATGGATATTGATCTTGACTCCCCTGGTCCCTCCTAGTCAAATAAGAGAGTTGGTTCACAACATATCTCAAAAAAGTTGGATCATTTTCTTTTAAAAGAGACCCTCCTATTTCCCCTAAGGTCCTAGCACTCCTCCATCTTGAAGCTTGCACATTTGTACTATATCCTGATTATTCTTGAGCTCTCTCCTCATTCTGATAAGCCTTATGCACAATTCAAAATCAACCCCCACTGGCTCCATTACGATGCTCTCAAAACCCTATTATAAAAAAATTGGGTTACTTTTGACCCGTTCAAAGACGAGATGGATATGATAAACCTCCAAAAAATCTTATTAAAATCAAGGGACTCACAAAATATTGTGTAAAGCGTACTTTCTCAAATGAAGATAAATATTTTTAGGAGATTGAACTAAAATTGTTTGAAAAAACATTACACACAGATCTAATCATTGAAGAGGAGTTGTTTGAAATTGACAATTTAGAGAAAGAAAAAACTAGAACATTAGCATGGAAAGAAGCAAAATGGAAGATGAAAATCATAGATAGATTTATGGCTCATTGAAGGGGACAACAACACATCTTTCTTCCATAGACAATCCTTAGGTCAAAGGGCCATCAACACTATCTAGAATGTTTAGGATCAAAATGGATAAGAATGCATAGATTTTAATTCTATATCAAAATTTGCGGTTCATCATTACAAAAGTCTCTAGTGTGATCGTAAAAATGATAACATCAAGGATAGATTTGAATCCTTATGCTTCTTCTATGGATAGTTGGATATGAATCTGTGAGAATCCCTAAGGGAAGAAGTAATCAAGGATGAATTTCACCCTGCATTGCTCTCTTTTCAACAAGGAAAATCAATTGTCCTTGATGAATGGATGTTAAAATTCTATTTGGCTTTCTGGGACCTAATCATGGACGACATTACTGTTGTTGTGGAATAATCTTGTTCCTCATTTAAGATTCGCCCTCCCTTCAAATCTACCTTTATTGCAAACATTCCTAAGGCATATCAACCATCTGGGTTTGATCAATATAGACCAATCTCCCACTGTAACTGTATCTATAGGATCATCTCCAAAGTTATTGTTGATTGTATAAAAGCCATCCTCACTCCCAACATATATTTGAACCAATTCAGTATATTGGACCAAATGAACATTCATGATTCTATTGGAATAGACCAAGAGATTCTACACTCCATCAAATTCTCTTCCTTTCCTACCTTCATGATCAAAATTAACATCTCTAAATATTTTGATAATCATAAGTTGGTTGTACCTCAAGTTGATTCTTATGCAAGTGGGTTTCCCATTCCCTTTCATCAATTGGATTGAAGCATTCACTCAAGGAGTCTCTTTTGTTGTCCTTATAAATGGTTCTTATTCCCCTTTTTTAATCCTTCTAGAAATATTTGTCGGTTTTTCTCCCTCTCACCTCCTCTCCTCCTCATTGTTGCAAAATATCTCAATAGACACATGATCCATGAACAAGATATTTGGAATATTAAGAGCATAAAAATTGCAAGGGACCTTCATATATCTCTTATCCAATTCATGGATTACATTCACATCTTCAGGTGGGATTCCACTCCTAAAGAAAGTGATTTGTATGAAATACTAAAGGTCTTTTCATCCTCCACGAGCATGGAAATAAACCATAAAAATACTCAATCTTCTTCTTCCATGTGTTTGTTACCATCAAATCGTTGATACACAAGGTTATCCCTTTTCCTAAAGAGACTTAGAGAAATGTTTCAAGTATCTAGGGGTTTCTATTAAAATCAAATGACTATGTTATCAAAGATTGGTTTTGGCCTATTGATAAAATAAAATAAAAAATAGGATACTGGCATCACCGTTGTATCTCTTTAGCAACCCATGTCATGTTGGTCAAAATCATTATAGAGGAAGTACTTCTCTAATGGATGGATTTGGATTACAACCAAAAGTGTATCATCATCTCCATTAGGAATATCTCTTCATAGCACATCTGGTTAAGAAACAAGGAAGAACATTCTTCTCCTCTCTTCAAATGGGTGATTCTATGTAAGTCAAAGAGAAAAAGGAAGACGGGGGATAAAATATCTCACTCTTTTCTTCAAGGAAATGGCCACAAAGAGTATTTGAAGATTAATTACTATAAATGACATGCAACAAGATTGCATAAAAAATAAATATACCAACACCCTTTCTATCATAATCTGGATATGAAATGGTCCTCCATGGTTATTTGGTGGATCACACTTTTGGAGGGAACTATCTCGGTCTTTCAATATCATATACAACAATATGGATTGGAATCCAAGAAACAATACTTGCAACACCCTTGCATTGGATATGATTGTTGGCTTAGAATCAAATGACCTCTTGCACAGGGAATTCATCTCCTTTCTCACCTCAAAGCATTACAAGTATTGGTTGGTTTTTATATTGAGAACTATGGGAATCATTGGAACTTGGGATGGTTAAAGACTTTAGACATCATATTAGAAGGAGAGTATATTGCATAGTGTAAAATATATACTTCAAATCTCATCAACACCCCCATCTATTTAAAAAACATCTTGAACACTTTAGTATGGATCAAAAATCAAAATCGTGGAGATTACAGGGTAAAGATGGGATACATTGTCTTAGCGCAAGATCCCTAGGAAGTACCATGTTGTCAGTGGTGGGGGGACATCTGGAAATTAGAATTCCCTCCAAAAGTTGTATTATTTTCATGGTTATCCTTGAGTAATCATATTTATACATGGGACAATCTACAAAATAAGGGGAGGTTTGGGCCAAAGTTTTTCTCTCTTTATAGAGAACATGTTGATTCAATCTCACATATTTTTGTTCACTATCACTTCACGAAGGAAGTTTGGAATGAAATAGATTCACTAGGGAAGATTCCATTATGGAATGGTGCATCCCTTATGGAATATTGGGACAACTAGTTAAAAAATTTAAATGATTTTCAATACCAGACTCTTCCCCTTCACATGTGAAGTATATGCATCACTAGAAATGAACCTTTATTAAAAATATATACTTCCTCATCCTATTGTTGTTATATACAGGTTTAAGTTCTCTTTATTAGAAGGAATACCTAATAATATCAAGACATGCTGGACATCCACTCCCCCTTGTTATGACGTAGACAGTCCACACTATTTTTGCGATGGATCTTTAAGAAACAACCCAAGACCAAGTGGATTAGGGTGCATTATAAAATTCATTAAATTCTCTATCATGTTTCAACAGGAACTAGGTTTCAACACCAATAATCATGCGAAGTTGAGTAGTATATGCACTTCTCTAATAATGGTACATGAATATGACATTTCAAGTTTGACTCTATTTTCATCTTCAAAATTGACTATTGATTGAGTAAACAAAAATCTATGTGCTCCAACACTGGACTTCAACACCTTCTCCAAAAGGTACAGAGACTGAAATATGCCTTTACATCATGTTCAATTTCTCACACTTTTAGGGAACATAATTAACAAGTTGATCTTCTAGTAAGGAAGACTGCAAACTTGACACAGGTTAGATTGAGGTAATTTTAAAAAATTCATGTGGTCAATGTTCCCTTAGGGAAATTCATCTTAGGTAAATTTTATTTTTGAAATTTCAATATATGTCTTCTCGTAGGAAACTATTAGAGAAAAAAAATGAATTGTCATAATGTCTAAATCCATTGGATTCCAAATCTAAGTTGAAATGACCCTCTGTATCATGATTTTTGTTTTCTTTCTCTGCACATACTAGCTAACAACCTTTCTTTTGGAAAATCCTTCATGTATATATTGGTTGTAACGTTTATCTTACCAAAGAATAAATCTATTGATTTTTTTTTCAGTGTGTGCGTGCATGTGTGTGTGTGTGTGTGTGTGTGTGTGTGTGTGTGTGTGTGTGTGTGTGTGTGTGTGAGAGAGAGAGAGAGAGAGAGAGAGAGAGAGAGAGAGAGAGAGAGATGTTTATATATGCGTAAAGAAATATCTATTAGAGATATAAAATATAAATATAAATTATGAGGTTTCATGGAAATTCAAAATTATTTATGCAAATTTATTTTGTTAATTTTTTCATATTCTATATCCACTTAATACAATAAAGTGTGATTATGTGTTTAGTTTAATTAAGTAACTTTGTATTAAGAATTTTAGAAATATAAAATATAGATATAAATTCTGAGGTTTCATGGAAATTGAAAATTATTTATGCAAATTTATTTTGTCAAATTTTCTATATTCTATATCCACTTAATACAATAAAATGTGATTATGTGTCTATTTTGTATTAAGAATGATTTAACAAGATTAATAAAAGAGTAGAGTAGATACACACATGCACCAAACCATTTGATATATAATATCACTTTTGTAATATTTGATAAATAAATGATATTGTATAATTGTTGGTGTGCTTTCTGTCGACCCAGGTTCAGATCCTTGTTCATCAACAAAACCCAATATATCGGCCTTGTAAAGGAGATCTCCATCGGAAACACCTGCAATGCAGATGAAGTATCACCCAAGATATCTTATTGGGAACTGCAAGAACCATGTTTATGTTGTTATGAGGGGGATTTCCTTATTACATCATTATTAGAGCACTCGACCGAAACCGAGGAATAGACTTTTGTCTCATACATTCATTCAAGAATATAACCTATTGATACGTCAACATATATAATGGTGTATAACATAAATAATTATCATTAACTAATATTCCATACGATCATATCATTAGATGTGCGACATATATAAATAAGTTCATTCACAACAGATCAAATAGACACATAAATAAAGAGATTAAAGACACTCAGACATAAGATTTAACATGGAAACCCATCTGGGAAAAACCAAAAATGTGCTCTTCATCTGGCATGAGAAATGGTTTAGCACCTTTGGTCTACGCACTAAACTTGTAGACTCTTCTTTATTTACAATTCATGTATTCTTGTAAGGTCTCATTCTCTCTAGTTTCTACCCTCTATCTCTTTTCTCACTCTTATTCTTAGTATTAATCATCGTCTCTCAATATACCTCTCTGATTGAGCGATATGATGATCTGCACATAGCCTGGATCGATTATTTTATGCTTTTACATTTCTTGATTTAACCATCGATTGACTCTCAATTGGCAGTTGACAGGTTGTCTTTCTAATTTAACTCGTCCCATTACATCTACCAATAGGAACTATCAATCCAAATTACAAACATACTTTAATCCCAAAAGCACACTATTATCTTAACTAGTTTTTTGCCAAAAATAGGTCGAACTCCTCGTCTTGACTTGCTTTCTTCCTCTTCTGCCATGGTCTTTGCTTGTCTCTCGGCCAGAATATTGATATTTCTGAGCATCATTTTGGTTATCTTTCCTTGTCTTTTCCTAGGCCCAACATGCCCCCAACACTCACCGGTGGCTCATCCTGAGTCACATTTGTTTGAAATCTCACACCTCTTCATGTACTTCAATTGTTCCACAAGTTCAGAGATAATATTTTCAGAAGTTTTCGTTTCCATCGAAGACAAATCTTATC
Source organism: Pseudotsuga menziesii (assembly GCA_001517045.1). Taxonomy (NCBI): domain Eukaryota; kingdom Viridiplantae; phylum Streptophyta; class Pinopsida; order Pinales; family Pinaceae; genus Pseudotsuga; species Pseudotsuga menziesii. The sequence goes on along the minus strand of LPNX010512151.1, from coordinate 464,581 downwards.
GCAACTTCTCATAAACAGTTTGAATAATACCTATTACCTTTTATGCTTCCGCTTGTAGATCTGCGACACAGACTATTCTTTTCTATTGTTGTGTGTGCATTCAAGTTACTTGCTATTGTAATTTCTTCATATCAACAACCTTTTCCATATTTTCTATTGTCAGCAGCTTCTTTAATTCATTCTTTTGTTTATTAACATTTGCTTCAGTAGTATGCAACTACTCTATCACTTGTTCTAGCTCTGTGTCATTGATCAAGGCTTCCCATGACTAAGAAACTTGTTTGAACGCTTTAGCATATAGTACATTTTTTTCTTCAATATTTTGCACAGGATCAATTGTTTCCTTCCTTTGCTTTTCCAGTACCTTTGGTGATGTACTGGGAATTATCTTTGATTCTAACTCCATGACTCGCTTGCATAGGTTCTCAACAACCTCACCTAGTCGAAAAATATTTGCTTCTGCGAACATCTTTGGTGAGATGACTTCATCCATGAAGCTACTACAAGTCAGTGTGACAGCTACTTCCAGTTGCCGCTTGTCATCCTTCTAGGTCTTTTCTTTATTCTTAGTCTCCTTTACTGTTTGTTTCAATGATGAAATAATTTTCTTTGATGTATTCAACTATCGATATATCACCCATTCCCTTGTTTTCATCTCGTTGACTGCATCCTGTTGAATAGCATGTAGTTGATAGAAAAAATAATAGTCACATGGACAAGATCCTTGACCATGGTATTGAGATATGACGTTCCTAGGTCAATTTCTTAACCAACTACTTGAATATTTGTTTTTGCAGTCGTCAATGGTGTTGGAAAGGTCTCTCTTCAGATGGGACAACTTAGTCCTGTGACAAAATCGAATATGGTTCTTGGTCAACCGCTACTCTAACTTCTTTTACTACAGTACAAAGTACCTTTAGTAAATCAGTAACGCTACTTACCAATTCTGTATGGAATTCATCCATCTTCCTGTAGCTTTGGTTTGCAACTTCTTCCATGCGATCTAAGAGCAAGTTATAATCATAATTTGTAAGACCAACAATCCCAAATGATTTTTTGACCTTCCTTTTCTTATGACTTATCATTTTTTTTTTGGTGTTTTCTCTTATCCCCCAACTCTAGATCTGTTGGGGTCGCACTAGATTCATTTTAACTATTGTAGGGAGAGCTTCTTGGGATTTATAATGGTGGATTTCCTCCTTGGTATCCATTGTGATTTTATGATGGGTCATCCTATCGCGACTCTTCTTCTGTAGAGAGTTGATCCTCTACGATAGGTACTCTCCATTCTTCATGCCAGTCCTGAATAATTGCCTCAATTTCTTCAGAAGATAGTTGAAACTGTGTAGCTAAACACTGGTTCTACAGGTCTTGTCACAACTGCAAAAATATCTGGTGCGCCCCGATTGAAAATCTGCTGATGTTATGAAACCTTTTAATGGTTTCCTCTATTACTATGGCCGATTGATTAACAAAATGTCTAATTTCCTCTACTTGTAGATAAAAATCATTATTATTATATTTTTGTCATTGTGGATTTGCCTTGTCAAACTAGAGATTCTGGTATCTAGCTCCTTGCCATGACATAGGAACATTTAACCCTTGGTATTCTGGTGGTTCTGCCCATGCGACAAAGGAAAAAAAAATCAATATACAGGAACAATTAAAGGGGTCACCTTTCTCCTATGCATCTATAACATCTTCCAACATCTCATTCAACAAATATGTCACCCATTCCTTCTAGAAAACAGTTGTGAACTGCTCCGTTGCAACGATTGTATCTGTTGTACACTGGTTTGGTCACATCTTTTGCGTCAATTTTCTAGATAATACTTTGGGTACAAACCGAATGATAGTATCATTGATGGAGGTGATATCAAAGCCTCTCTTATCCATCGACATATTATATTTTCTTTCATTCTATTGACCAGAGTTGTATCTTGGTCCTTCCTAGTGAAGAAGGGAGTTGGGTCGAATCCTGCTAGGGGAATTCCTATAATGGATTCTATGAGCTCAACGTCCACTGATATTTTCTTGTCAATCCATAGGCACCCTCTATGAAAACACACCAACAACTGATTCATACATACAATAAATTATGTTATGCAACCAAAATGTGGCATGTGCATCAGTGACAACAGTATGGATTTATCCAATCCTCTTTCCCACTGAATCGGAACTATGTGAATGGGTCCACCCTTAGTTTCTATGACAATATTCATATACCTTTTCATCTCAAGTTATGGGAATTTTCGAAGATCATGGTCGATGAATCCCAATTTTTTCAAGTTGGGTATATTGTTCGCCATCACTTGAACTTATTTTGGTATGGCTAGTGATAATAACTGATACTTCACATTATTTCCCACATTAGCCCTTAGTGTTTCTAATGGCCATGGTAGAACATAGTTAGGAAAAATGGATGTCGACCCTGTTGCTTCATCGTCGGGTGGAGATAATGTTCCCTTCCTGCGACCAGTTCCATGGTCAGAGCATTTCCTTCTTGATGTGTCGGGTGGTTCTGGTCGTAAAACAACTTCTGGGATCACTGGTGACTATGAAATTTTTTGTATTTTCTTCCATGATGGGTGTGGGTGATGGAATCTCAACGCTTGATTCTTGAACATTGCTTGTGCTCAAGATAGAAATGACCATACTTTGTAAAAATTATCTTCAGCTCAAACAGTTGCAAATAGACAGTTCTACGCAAAAGTTTCAATCAGTAAGATGCAATAGAATGACAAAGCTTCGGTGTGAAGATGAAATATGTTTACCCATTCGATCAGTCATTCACTCACATGATCTTGCAATAAATGGAAAGTTGGTGCCAAATTTTGTCACATGGGGAAATCTTTCTAATCATTTCAAAGAAAACACCAAACAAACCATCACTTCACATCAGTTCATCAATAGTTATTGTGCATTAATTGCATATGTGACCAAAAATCATGTTGCCTAAATATCCCATTACTTCACATTAGCTGTCACCCAACTGTCATTTGTGACCAAAATCCACCATACGAAAACAATTATTCTTCTTCGATAACCATATAGTATTTGACAAAATTATTCTTTTGTGACAGACATATAGTCTGCGACACAATTCTTCATTTGTGACAGACGTATAGTCTGCGATATAATTCTTCTTTTACGACAAACGTATATTCCGTGACACAATTCTTCTTTTGTGACAGACGTATAATCTGTGACACAGTTTCACACTTTGGAAAAACACTCACAAACTTGCAACACTCGTAATCTTGTGACAAAAACACTCATAAACTTTCCGACACAACACTCATAAAATATGCGATGACAACACATTTTTTTCTTTTTCTTTTTTTTTTTACTGTTTTCTAACTCTTTTTAAACTATCAGTCGACCAAAGTGCGACTATCTTGATAAGGCTTTAGTCAAATTCCATTCAATAATGCTTTGAAAGGTGTACCATCTAATTTCTGCAATTACACTACTCCTCCTTCAATGATCTAAATGAAAATATATGGTCCCAACCAATGTGTCCAAATCTTGCCAAAATGCTTCAAAAACTTACTGTCATAGAGGAGAACGAGATCTCTAATCTAAAACTTCTTATTCTTAATATGGTGGTCGTGCCAAGGTTTTTGTCGCTCCTTCTCAACATTTTGATGATACCCTGCAACAAATCTATCTTCTTCTAATTGTACAAGCTACAATAATATTTATTCGATAGCACCAACATTAGTCTTTTTAGTAATCAAAACTATCCTTAGACTGGGTAGAATATATTCCATCGGCATGACATCCTCTTTTCCATAAACCAGTCGAAATGGAGTTTGACCTATCAAATTTTTACAGGTGGTGCGATAAACCCATAATATTGCAGGTATTTTCTGATCCTAATCATATATTTGAACATTACAGATCTTCATCAATGTGTTCTCCAGAATTTCATTGAATGCCTTGACAACACCATTTGCTTGTGGGTGATATGGTGTTGTCTTCTGATGCTGAATTTAAAATTATTCAATTAATTTTTCAATCAGTTGATTGACAAAATGTGTGCCTTGATCACTAATCAAAATCCTCATACATCCAAATCAGGTTACTACATGGTCGAACATAAATCTTGTAGCAGTCATGGTAGTACAATCCTTGATTAGTGTTGCTTCATCCCATTTGGTCAAGTAATTGGTCACAGTGATTATGCGACATGCACCCATTCCCTTTCATGGTGGATTAATAGGACCGAAAAAATCAATAGCCCATTTGTCAAATGCTTGTAAATTTATATGTGGTACTAGAGACATGTCATCTCGTCACGACAGTTTTCCAGTTCTTTGGAAGATATCACAACTGCGATAATAATCTTTGGCGTCTGCATGCAGGGTAGGCCACCACAATCCAGCCTGTAAATTTTTTTTCACTGTCGCTTTTCCTACATAATGGAATCCTACGAAACTATAATTTTCTTCATTCAATACCTTCAGTGACTCGTGTTTCAAGACACAGCGATGAATAATTTCATTTGGACCCATCTTGTATAACTATCCAACGATCAATTGGAAATATGCAGCTTTTATGACTAATTGTTTCTTATGTGTTGTAATGAATCCTTCTGGTGCATATCCTGTAGTTTATAAATGTATAATATATCTATAGTGATCATCAAACATATTGACTGCAAATATTTGTGCATTAGGGAGACTATCGTCAAGATTACTAGGCTCTTCTTCACTTTCTAGCCTCGACAGATGGTCTAGTCCTGAATTCAATCGACCTGGCTTAACGATAATCTTAAATTCAAATTCTTGGAAGAGGAGAAGCCATTGAAAAATCTTACCTTCCAACACTGGCTTATTGACTAGATATTTTAATGCAGAATGGTGTGTATACATTTTGAAATGTCCTCCCAACAAATAGTGTCTAAATTTGTCAGGATTGTATACCATAGCTAGTCCTTCTCTTTATGTCATGGTATAGTTATTCTCCGGCATTGATAATTTTCTACTAGAAAATTTTATGGGATGATCAATAGAACCTTTTTTTGGATGCACAAGTACAACACCCAACATGACAAACGACGCATCAAAATGTACATGAAACTCTTTCTTCCAGTCTAGAAAGACTAATATGGGTGTTTTAACCATTTTAGTCTTCAAAACATATAAACTCGCTTGACATTGTTCACTCCACTGAAATGTAGCATCCTTCTTCAAGAATTTCTCCATAGGGGAAGTCACCTTTTCATATCCTCTAATAAATTTCCGATAGTACCTTGTATGTCCCAAAGTATTTCTTAATTGTTTTACTGTCGAGGGCAGTGGTAGGTCAACAATAATCACGATCTTTGCAAGATCCACCAATATACCATCGCATCAAACCACATGGCCCAGTAAAATTCCAAAAGGGGCACATAAATGCACATTTTAAGTTTAAGGAAAATATGGAACTGTCGATGTCGTTCCAACATCATTCTAAGACTCTCAATACGATCTTTTTTAGCCAAAATACCATCCAGACATCAAAGTAGACTTCAAGGAATTTATGAATAAAATCTTCAAACGTAGCTACAACTATCCTAGAAAATATAGAAGGAGCATTCTTGAGTCCAAAAGGCATTAGCATATATTGGAAACATCCCCATTCTGTCGCAAAGGTTGTCTTGTGTTGATCATCCTTTGCAATTCTGGTATGATTGTAACCAGAGAACCCATCAATAAATGAATATATTTCTTGTCCCTCGATACTTTTCAATACTTCATATATAAATGGAGTCAGAAATGGGTCATTGAGGCAGGCACCATTTGAATTTCTCATGTCGACGAAAATACACACTTCACTAGCATTTTTCTTATCTTGTACTACCATAGGGATAATCCATTCGGATTCTTCAAAAGGTTCTATAATGCCCTCATATAACATTCTATCTAATTATGTCTTAAATTTTTATTTGTACCTCGGATTGAGCCGATATGGTCGTTGTTTGATAGGATTTTCATCGGGATTCAAACATTAGAGGAATTTTGAGGTTTAAAATGGGCCTCCTAAGGAAAATAATAAAATAATATTTATTAATTTTGGAGGAAAAAAGAAAAAAACTACTTTTTGTGTTCGTATTTTCGACATATCTCTCTGTGGGTACTCGTTGGATGTGGAATCAAATTCCACATCCAACAAGATATCTCGATCGAAATTTGAGTAAAAACACATAGAGACATGTCGAAAATACGAACAAAAAAGTAGTTTTTTTTATGACAAATATGTCAATTCAACCATTATGGTTGGCTCATTTTATTGGAATTCTATTGGTTCTTGAATTCCAACTCACAAGCACTTATTGTTGGCGCCTTTTCTTATAAGGCCCATTTTAGACCCCAAATTTCCTCTAATGGGAATCTTCATCTATCCAAGATCTCCAACAATTCCCTTCATTTCTGAAAATTTAGTGGGAAACAAATCATGAAACTCATGTAGTAGGTCTGTAATATTTCTAATGGCATCATCATCCCAATAGTCTCTAGTATTAGCAAACTTTTCTTTTTGTGAAGAACCAATATTCACTTTCTTTATTTTCAAAGGATTCAAAAACTTGTCTCTTGACACACCTAATCCTTCCACCGTGTGAGTACCTTCAAACTCGGGAACATTTATGTCACATGGATCATCATCATCAAGTTCACCTATTACATTGTAGCATTCCATCCAATGCTTTATTGTTCCGCTGCTCTAATAGAAATTTGTCATCGACACCAGAATATCTTCAAATATCTTAGTCTTGATTACTTGTAGAGCAAAACCAATTGAAGGATGATCATTAGCAAATTCAAATGTGTGCGTGAAACCGGCATCTAGATCTTCCCACTCAATTATTCCTCATTGCAACTCAACCAATGTATACCATTTTCTTGGTATCATGTCCAAAGTATGTATAAACGGATTAAGCCATTCCTGTCGTGGCGGCGTATCCCATGTCACGCGACAATGCTTAATATGCTCGACAGGATTAGTTAGTCTTGTGTATTTTAGACCATTATAGAGCATCTTTTCTCCACATTGGACTTCCAATAGTCTTAGGGATTGAGGCCATTATGAAATAGTCTTATTGTGTGCAACCCACCATCTTGCAGGTGTAGCCTTCACTGCAAAGTCAAGAGATAACAAACGCTAAGGTTCCGTTACTTTCTCCTCAAACTTTGTCAAAAAATATTCCAGGTTAGGAAAACCTTCATAGGTAGGCAGATCACATACCTCAGTACCTACTTGTCACACTGAATGGCATCAGTATGTATGACGTATCTAGACCAATATGAAAAATGAAATTTCAATTCCATGCAATGGTTGTATGGACAATACACGATGCCCTAAGGTTAACCCATTTTTGTGGTTTGTATTTTAAGTTCCACTTTAATTGCATTTAATTATATGAAGTAGTTTATATAGTTTATATATAATTATAATTGACATAGATATTCCATATCTATATATTGTAGGTCTTCAGACAAAGGGAAAATTTGCATGTCCAGTTTATGGTCCTAAGATCAAATCTCGTTGCTCAAAAAGCTTAAGAAAGGAGGTGTTTGATGAGTATAGGCACTTCCTCTCTAAGAATCACGGTATAGAACAATCGAAAAAAAAAATTTCAATGGGAAACAAGAGACTGCATTAAAATCATGGAGAATGACACCTCACCTTTGGAAGATGCAATATAATAGAAATCGTCAAGCTGGTACGTATGGATCATCGTATATGAATTGTTATGTATTATTTTATTGTGTGTTGTTTACTGTAGTGGCTATAATTGATTTCTGTAATTTATTTATAAACTAATATTCATGATGTCTGTCGTGATCATGAAGCCATTAATGGGATTCCACAAGGAATGAAAAGTTATCCTATACAATTCAGCAGGTTTCCCTACTATGAGCACCTACAAATTGCTCATCTGTTTGATACAATGCATATCAAAAAGAATGTGACTAAAACATTATGGCGACTATTGGAGCTAAGGAGCGAGAAAGAAAAAATTGTGAAATTTTACAAAGACATTCAAGAAGGAAACCATGCAATGAAATACATCATTCAATTTCATAGCAGCAGATACCAAGTTAATATAAACTCAATTCCATGGATGTTTACGGAGTAACAAAGTAATGTTGTAAAAGAAGTCATGCGGAAAATTAAATTTCCCACTGGATTTTGTGCGAACATGAAGAAGATCATAACAAAGAAAGGTGATTTTGCGGGGTTCAAAACGAATGATTGGCATGTCTTCATGAAGGTAATTATTATTGTTATGTCCATATAATTATTGTTTTTTTTAATTCCATTTCATATTGTTTTTATTTTGTTTGTCTACTCTTTGTTTAAAAAATTATGTGGTTTGTATATTGTTACAGTATGTTCTACCTCTCTTTCTCTCCTGGAAAACTTCAACAACAATGTCAAAAAATTTATATATAATCTTGGGAAATACATGACGTAACTAGCAATCATTTGCATCTGCTTAGTGTTTCTTTAATTTTTTGTATAATTTATATTTGTTTTTTGTGCACTAATTCATGTTATGTAATTTAATGGTTTTTTTGTTAAATATCGTTATTGGTTTGCATCACTTGTAGATGGTTGTCATCTAAAGAAATCCATAAAGAAGATATAAAGTATTGGATGAGAGAAATTCCTCATCTCATGTGTGAAATGCAGAAGCATCTACCTTCAGCATTTTGCAATGCACAAGAACACTACCTCATATACCAAGTTGAAGAGATTGAATTGTGTAGACCTTTGCACTCAAGGTCCATGTGGATGGTTGAGAGGCACTTGAAATTTATGAAGGGGTTGGTTAGACTGTTAGAATTATTAATCCTCCCTTGACCATACTTTCTAGTATATTAATTAGCCTAACTTAGGTACCTTAATTAATTATTTGGGTCCACTATTACAATTGGGTCCACTTGGCCTAATGGGGCCACATGTACTAGTCACTAAAGTGTGGGGAACACTACTAGAGGTTAACTTCCACTTACTGCATGTGCATGCATCAGTTTGGGCGCCTCCTACACCAATCCCTACATTTTAGGAACCACTGGGAGTCCCTGCACCAACCTACTTCAGTTAGTTGGATTTAGTACTAGTCACTCTTATTTAGGTCCCAGGTACTTTCAGTTAGTTCACAATCAGTTAGCTAGCGCAAGATTTGCATGACTAAAACATGGTTGCATGTGGAGTAAGTGCCTTTTCCCACCTACCACACTCAGTTGCACTGAGTTAACTAGCTGTCACTAATTGATTGAGTTGGTTGGACATATGGGAGTTGATTTATTGGACTCTGATATTGATTGAGTCACCATGAGTTAGATGGTCAGTTAGATACAGTCACATCTAGTGGATAGATTCGAATCTATCCCTAATTGATTTGAATTAGTTTCCTATGTAAACTATTGTAACACCGGATATTATTATTGTGAATGATACCGTAAATTCATGAGAAATACTCATCCATTTCCTGTATGGTTTGTTTTGGTCAGTTTGTATCTTCATTCTCCATTTACTGCAAACATTATTAGAACTATATGCTTGAAGATATAAATGGAATTCAAATTCTAATATGGTATCAGAGTCTTCTTAGGCAGGTTTCATGCTTGTTTCTCCCCATCGAACATCAGAAGTAGCTAGGTTTCCACATAACTCCCCTATGATGATTTGCTAGCTCTGGATTTATTCAAAGCAGTGGAGAGGGTGTGACAAACCTTGAAAATATGTTCATGTCAAGAGGAAAAGCATGATTCTGATAGTTCATGTGTTTTAGTGTGTTTTGTAGTAACACTTGACAGGTTCTACGTACCTTGTGTGAAGTTTTTGCAGTCTTTCAGTCGGAGCAATTATGAGTTATTGAAATCCTGAACCACAGATCCTCACAACTTCCAATTATCTTGATTGGAGGATTGATATGCAGCTAGCCTTGCACAAGCATGGCTACCACAGGGTCATACATGGATGGGATCCTGAGCCTCATCAACTAGTTGAAAGGAACAAGTTTCTAAACCATTTGTGATGAAGCATTCAGGTACTTATGTACTTATATATCCAGATATCTCCTCTTCCACCCAAAAGGCTTGAGGAATCCCAGAGAATCTTGGGAGAATCTTGATAGCTTGTTTAACAAACAAGATGGGCTTCGGGGACATATTCTGGAGAATGATTTGGTATCTTTACATCCCAACAGTTTTGAGACTAGTGAGCAATTATTTTCTCAATTCAAGTCTCTGGTACTTCAATCCAAACAATACAGAATATAGAGGAAGGATGAGAATAATGTAATTTCCATACTTAGCAAACTAGGCCCTGAGTATTCTGTATTTGTTTCCATATTTCATTCCAATCGGGAAAGCTTTCTTGATTGGAAAGTTCCTTCATTAGATTATTTTTCCAAGTCCTTAATCAAGGAGAAAGACAAGTTGATGCGAATGGGAGTCATCAAGACCTCCAAAGATCAAACTCTCCTAGTTACTGACTCTTCCAAAGCGCAAGCAAAGGGGAAATCAAAGAAGAAGGAGCCAAAAGCAGATGACTTGAAGCCTAAACAGAATCAACAAACTTTGGAAGGGGCCTCTAGCTCTAAGAAGAATAAATTTGAGAAGGTATGTCCCTATTGTGAAAAAGGGTACCATATTGAAGATCATTGTATGAGGAAGCAAGTTGATGAAATGTCTTCTCTTCTCATGCAGCATAACATTTCTCCCCCACAAATATCAAAGGAGTCAGATAATGGAAATGAAAGTTGTGAGGCTTTGAAAGCAGGACTACCTCAGTCTACAACATATTTGATTGATTCTGGAGCCTCCAATCACATGGTGGCCTCTAAGGATCTCTTCTCCTCTCTCAATATTAAAGAAGGGCCCACTATTCACACGGGAGATGATTCCCAAATTCCAGACACCATCAAAGAGAAGCATGGTGTGTTCAGAGATGTCCTATATGTGTTCTCCCTTTCATCTAATCTGTTTTCTGTTTATTAGATGACTCACACCAGCTCACCAAAGCAAGTTGTGTTTGGACCTAACTCAGTGGAGATCACAAAAATCTAAATTGGGGAGATTGTAGCGAAAGGAATCGCTGATCATGCCTCTAAGGCATATATTTTATCTCACTTCATTCCATACACAGTTCCAACATCACCACAACTTTCATTTGAAGCTAATGAATTTATAAACATTCCTTCACTTCCTATTGCAGATTCAATTTAAAATCCTGACATTTTAGATTTAGATTCAAAAGAGGAGTCATCCCAGCATGATCCAGACATTGAGGTTACACCTCAAAGGGATATAGATCCATATCCAGGATCTACCTCATTCCAGCAGCCTAAATAGGCTAAGTATCTCATAGAAGCAATTGGATATGGTGTTGGGGATCCATATGACAAAATAAGAACGATGTACTGGTATCAGAAGGAGAGTGTTACACTATCTCACACAGATCCTCTTCTTCCTGAGAGGTGTTTTATGATGCTTGGGTTCAGATCCTCAATCCTTCAAGGAGGCTTTCCATGATCCTAGATGGTAGGAAACCATGGATGAGGAGCTTGATTCGCTACATGACAACCAGACTTGGGAACTTGTCTCCTTACCTCTAGGAAGGAAGATGGTACAGTGCGAATGGATCTACAAAACCAAAATAGTTGCTGATGGGACCATAACCAAGTACAAGGCTCGGTTGGTGACAAAAGGATACTCTCAGGTCCAAGGCTTGGACTACAATGAGACATTCACTCTAGTAGCTAGAATGGACCCCATCAGGCTAGTATTGGCCATTGTTGCTTCCAAGAGATGGGAAGTACATCACATGGATGTGAAGAGTGCCTTCCTCCATGGTGATTTGGAGGAAGATATATATATGAAACAACTTAAGGGGTTTATTGACTATCCTTTCTTAGTCTGCAGACTAAGGAAATCACTGTATGGACTCAAACAAGCCCCAAGGGCATGGTACTCCAAGATGGATGCCTTCCGCATCTCTCTGAAGTTTGAAAGGTGCAAATTTGATTGCAATGTCTACATGAAGAAGAAGGATGGGTTCTTGCTTCTAGTTGTATTGTATGTGGATGACTTGCTCATTACCGGTATCTCTGCTGTTGGATTGAGCAACATCAAGTCTGCTCTTAATAAAGCATTCACTATGACTGACTTAGGACTATTAAGATATTTCATTGGTCTCAAAGTAAGTCAAAAGACTTCGAGAATCATGATCTCACAGTACATGTATTCATCAAACATCCTTAAGAGATTCCACATGGAGGATTGCAAGGAATATCCCTGTCCTTTTCTATCAAGCATCATGCTTGAAGAAGGTGGTTCCACACCTTTGGTGAACAACACTCTCTATAGATAGCTCATTGGAATCCTTCTGTATCTCACTCATTCGAGACTAGATATATCCTATTCTATGATTTTTGCTTCCAGATACATCCAGGAGCCACATGAGCTACACTGGAAAGCAACAAAGAGGATCTTGCACTATGTGTAGGGTGACTATTTATTATGGGATTCACTATGCTACTGGAGCACAACTGGATCTCACAGGATTTACAGACTCGGACTTGGAAGGAGATGGAAATGATAGGAAATCCACCTTGGTTTTTGTATTCATGATTGGATCTGGGCCAATTTGTTCATCTAGAAAGAAGCAAGCGACACTTGCACTCTCTTCAGCAGAAGAAGAGTATCGGGGAGCTCTGAATGCATCTATTCGGCCAATTTGGCTACATGGAATCTTGACAAAGTTTGGGATTCATAATTCATCTACAGTGGATATTTATTGTGATAACCAGAGTACAATCAAGATTTCTAGTGATCCTGTTCAGAAGCAGAGGAAAAAGCACATAGAGGTTCACATGCACTGCATTTGGGAACTGGTGCATGACCGAACCATCACACTACGCTACTATCTGATAGAGGATCGGATTGCAGATATTTTTACCAAGTCTTTTACCAAAAAGAGATTTTCCTTTCTCAGGTCTCTTTTGGGAATTAAGGCTTGATTTTCAGTTCCTATTTTGAGGGGGGGTTTTCCCAAGAGGTTTTCCCTAAGGCTCAATGGTATTATGCAGCATTCATGTCTTTTAGATTGTATATTGGGTGACCTATGCTCTTGTTACCAGGGCCCACAGTTGTCAAAGTTAGGATTCAGGGGGGGTGTTAGGATTATTAATCCTTCCTTGACCATACCTTATTATAGATTATTTAGCCTAACTTAGGTACCTTAATTAATTATTTGGGTCCACTAGTACAATTGGGTCCACTTGGCCTAATGGGTCCACATGTACCAGTCACTAGAGTGTGTGGAACACTGCTAGAGGTTAACTGCCACTTACTACATGTGCATGCCTCAGTTTGGACGCCTCCTAGACCAATCCCTACATTTTAGGAGCCACTGGGAGTCCCGTCACTAACCTACTTCAGTTAGTTGGAGTTAGTACTAGTTAGTCTTAGTTATCCCCCAATTATTTTCAGTTAGTTCACAATTAGTTAGCTAGCACAATCTTTGCATGACTAATACATGGCTACATGTGGAGTAGGCGCCTTTGCCAATCTACCACACTCAGTTGTACTGAGTTAACTAGATGCCACTGATTAATTGAGTTGGTTGGACATATGGGAGTTGATTTATTGGAATCCAATATTGATTGATTCACCATGAGTTAGATGGTCAGTTAGATATAGTCACATCCAGTAGATAGATTTGAATCCATCCCTAATTGATTCAAATCCTTTTCCTATGTAAACTATTGTAACACCGGATATTATTATTGTGAATGATACTATAAATTCCTAAGCAATACTGATATGTTTCCTGTGTGGTTTGTTTTGTTCAGTTTGTATCTCCATTCTCCATTTACTGCAAACATTATTAGAAATATATGCTTGAAGATCTAAATGGCATTCAAATTCTAATATAGACAATGAGAACGTGTTGAGGGTTCTATGATGGAGGGATATATGGTATACCAAAACATGTTGTATGTTAGTGAATATCTTCCTAATTTAGCGTCAAAGCACAATTTACGTCACATTTGTGATCCAGACTCCAATAACAATTTTGAAGGGGAGTACATGAAGGGGAAAGGTAGATCGAGGAAGGTGAAAAGTAATTATTAGCTAGTGTATGTTAATTAATATAATACATTTGATTGTTGAATTTTATGTATATATATCATACATATTCTATTTGCATATTCAATTTATTAATGCATCAATTAAGAGCGTATACTTTGTTCAGAAAATTTACACCTGTCTTGAATTTTAATGTTTATTGTCATCAAGCAGTCTGTCTTGAATTTTGATGCAATTCATTTATACATCGCAAACAATATTGACTAGATGAAGGTATTGATTGAACGACGTGAACAATCGTGTCATGGAATATCATGGGAAGGTGCGCCTTCATTGGTAAAAGAAACACATCACAATGGAGATACCAATCTTACACAAAGGGAAATCGATTTAACATATGGTTTAAAAGATAAGCAGGCAAGCATGTTAATCAACCACTCTAATTCATTTTTTTTTCAAATTACATATTGATGTACATGTTGTTCTTTTCCTTGTATGGCTGCATAAACATGGACTTAATCATAAATATTGAATCATTATGTAATATTTTCGTGTATTTCTTGTTGTAGGTAAAACACCATAAGGCTATGGTCTGCAATGGTTGTAGATATTGCATCAAAAAGTTGGATGGAACAAAGAAAACATCATATTGTGGGATATCTGTCATGTTTGAGGTGACCGATGTTTCATTTAGAAGTGATAGAAATCTAGAACTCTCAGAAAATTGATACTATGGGTATTTGGAAGATATTCTTCAGTGTGACTTTAAATCCTTCAAGGTAGTTCTATTCGTTGTCAAATGGTACAGGTTACGATTGAATCAACATGATCCTGATAGAACTATTATTGAACATGATAATGGATTTACCATGGTAAATACAAGGTTGTTTGAGCCAAGAATGGATCCCTATGTTCTTCCAATCCAATGTGAACGGGTATTTAACTTTGAGCTTCGAGGTAAAGTGAGTTGGTCAATTTTTGTGAGACACAATCCAAGGGGAAGGACGTTAAAGTATAACCTAGAGGAAGGTAATGAAGAGTCTCTAGAAGAAGACGGCGATGATGAAGCCCATGATCAACATGAGTTAGATTATCATGATGATCCATAAGAATATGTCCAAGAATTAGTTGAATCAGATGATATTGACGATGACATGACGATCATAACTAACTTAGATGACGATGATGATATGGCCAATCCTTACAATGTTGACTCTGGATCTGATGATACGGATGATGACTTGGATGATGACTTGGATGAAGAAGATGATGAAGTCTATTGAAGCATATGAGGTATGCAATAATTTCTCTACTCTATATATTTTGATTGAATCTTGCGATATAAATATTGAATTTTATCAGTACTACAAATTCAATAATTTAATTAGAAATATTCGTTTATCTTATTGTTTTAAAAATAGTAACTAACATTAATGATCATCATCAAACACATCGTCATCATCATCAACATCATCATCATCATCAACAACAACAATATCATCATCATCATCAACAACAACAACATCATCATCATCATCATCATCATCAACAACAACAACATCATTAACAACATCATCATCATAGTGGTCATCATCATCATCAACATCACCATCATTGTCATCATCATCATCGCCGTCATCGTCGTCATCATCATCATCATCAACATCATCATCATCATCAGCGTCGTCGTTGTCATTGTCATCAACATCATCATCGTCGTCGTCGTCGTCATCATCATCCTCATCATAGTCGTCATCGTCATCAACATCATCATCATCATCATCGACATCATCATCATCGACATCATCATCGTCAACATCACCATCATCATCATCATCATCATCAATATTATCATCATCAACATCATCATCATCATCATCATCAATAACATCATCGTCAACATCATCATCAAAATCATCATTGTCGTCATCATCATCATCATCAAAATCATCATTGTCGTCATCATCATCATCATCAACATCACCATCA
>LPNX010512151.1:443193-444546 GCA_001517045.1 Pseudotsuga menziesii | reverse complement strand
ATGGTGAGAGGATTGGTTCCTTCCATGGTCAGATGTAAGGGCTGAGATATTCCGTCATAGTGAGAGGATTGGTTCCTTCTATGACTGATATGAGTACTGAGATCCATATCCATTCTGACGAGCAGGTCAGATATAAGGGCTGAGCCATTCTGTCATGGTGAGAGGGTTGCTCCCTTGCATGTCAGATATAAGTGCTGGCCATTCTGTCGAGTAGGACAGATGTAAGGGCAATTGCCATTCTAGGAATGGAGGCACCTGGTCAGTTACCAGGAAGACTCAGTGTAAAAGCTGAGTAGCCATTCTGATATGACAGAGGGATGTGTTCCCACTTGATCAGATGTAAGGGCTGAACCATTCTGTTCATGGCTAAACGATTTAGTTCCTTCCATGTCAGATGTGAGTGTTGGCCATTCCGACGAGCAGGTCGGATATAAGGGCAACTTCCATTCTCGAGGAGAATGGAGGCGCCTGGTCAGTTACCAGGTAGCTCAGTCGAGGAGGACTGGGGGCCATTCTGATGTGACTGTAGTTTACTACAAGATCAGATGTGAGTGCATGCCTTTCCATCACTGTGATAGGATGTGTTCTTGTCTAGATGGATGTAAGTGCCGAGCCAGTCTTCGCATCATGTGTTGATCAGACGTAAGTGCTGGGCCTTTCTGACGAGTAGGTCAGATGTGAGTGCTGGGCGTGCCTTTCTGACGAGTAGGTCAGATGTAAGTGCTGGGCGAAGATCTACATGAGGAGTAGGCCTACATCCAGCATGAAAAAGGGCTGGCTCTGTAGAACTTCCTATGACGAGATAGTATACCCATGATGATGATCAGTGGAGATCCAGATCGAGCTATGATCCAGATCCAGTTATGATGACTCCGAGAGATCCAGATCGAGTGATGATCCAGATCCAGCAGTGATGATCCAGATCGAGTGATGATCTAGATCCAGTCCAGAGATGATGATCCAGATCAAGTGATGATCCAGATCCAGCAGAGAGATGATCCAGATCCAGTGATGATTTAGATCCAGTGATTCCGTTCTATGATGATCCAGATCAAGAGATGATCCAGATCCAGATGACTTGAAGACAAAGATGACTTGAAGATAAAGATGACTCGAAGATGAAGATGATCCAGTTGTTGCAGAGAAGAAGACCAGTGCTGAAAAATTGTGTCGAAAGAATACCTTCCTAGTTAAGAGGGAGTGTTGATGTATATGTAACTTCAGAATGTATTCTTCTATGTATTTCATATATTGTAACCCGATGTTTATTCCGGGATGTTTCTATTATGTATTTGAGTCATGTGGTCATACCCCAATGTTCCGATCGGGAGGATTATAATGTAAACAAGTCAT
>LPNX010512151.1:405693-438193 GCA_001517045.1 Pseudotsuga menziesii | reverse complement strand
GGCCATTGAGATTGGATAAATAGGGTTGTTTATATGTTTAGAAATTCCCAGAAGTCAAAATTTAATGTTGTAAGGGGGTAGGACAGTCCTTAGAATTTCCCATATTTCTTAGAATCTAGCCCAAACTTGATTTTCTTTACACATGTTTCCCAAGATAAAGGTTTAAGGCTGCTTCTATTGTTTTTAGGGCTCAAAAACCACTCAAAACTCACCAAAACTTGATTTTGTTGTTGCTTATCACTTGTCAGGGATGCTTTGACATTGACACCCACCTATAACTACATATGAGGCTATTTTACTATTGATTTAGGGTAGAGAAGTGCCCCTAATTCCTGGTTTGGTGTAATGTCCCCATTTTTATAATTGCATAGCAGGACAATTCCATCAATCCTACTAGTTCCCTAGGTTGGATGGATACTTTTGGAATTTTAATAAGGGAGATAATAAATGATGTTCAGACATTATAATTGAATAAATATTTAATAATGGAGATAATTAAATAAATACAAGAGAAAATTGAAGTGGCAATGAAGCATGGAGACACATGGAGATTATGGGGCCCACACAAGCTAGAATTTCGATGCCAAATGGCATGCTCCTCTTGCAATTTTGAATCCATGGGAAGCCTAATGTTCTTGGATGAGTTATAAGGCTAATACACTTGGCCATATGCCTCATAGGTCGAATTGGGAAGGAAATGTAACTTACATGGGAGAGAAAGAGTCAAACGGGAACTTCTTGGACACTTGGGCTGGATTCCCTAACATCTATGACATCTATGACACCAATTATGAAGATGCTACGCCATTTATGATATATTGCATACCTGAAGGCTGACATCTGACCATTATGACATGTCAGTTCTAAATATGGCATCCAAGAGGGTGCTCATGTGAGTTGGGAAAGCTCAATGGGTTATCACTCGATTTGGGGGAAGATGGAAGGCTAGGAAAGGGAGGACAAATGGAAAATCTTGAGCACACACCCTAATTCGAATTTTATTGAGTTTGTGGATGTATTGGTAACCTTAGAAGGCTAATTATGTTTATAAAATACAATAATAAACCAAGAGAATTACTTTTGATCATTTGAGAAATTTGCATTTGTGAATTGAGAGAGCTAGTGGATGACTAGTTTCTTGCCTTAGCCAATTTCAAGGGTGAAAGATTCCCATCCAAGTTGGTGTTTGGAGAGGACACTCAGATATTTCATGGATATTTAATGGAGTTTGTATTTGAAGGTGTAAGCTACATGTAATCTCATGGTTCCTTCTAGTGCAACACTTTCTCTCAACCATTTCCAGTTTTTATTGCATATTCTTACTCATGGAGGGATTGCGCTTTGGTTGAGATATTGTACTCTTTGGGAGGGCTTCTCCTGATCCATTTCTGATTGTAATAAGTGTAATGTGATATTTTATCCATATTCATAAAGTATCAGGTCTAAATACCAAATGGTTGAATGTAAAGTGATTCTTAATGAGAAAACAATGACCATTTCCCCACTATATTGATGTATTCCATTGAATTCTGCTGATTTCGAGCTTCTCATGGCACAATTCTGATTGTAATAAATTTAATATTCTATGTTCCATTCTCATAAATTCTCAGGCTTAAATACCAAAAGTTTGTATGTAAAAGTGAATCTTAATGAGCAAACAATGACCATTTTCCCACTATATTGGTGTATTCCATGGTAATGCTGATTATTTCGAATGGGAGAATGTATATTTGATATATTTATGATGAATGGACTATAATTTATGAGTATTACAAGTTTCATGTTCATCAATTTATAATTTGAACTCATATTACTCAGTTTAATTGCATTTGGGGAAGATTTGATGTCATTTCCCCAAGGGTCGAATTAGTGATTTTATAGATGTTTGGGAGAGGGTTATAACAACATATATAAACTGAATAATGATGCATATGAGACCTTAAAAATTTATGTTAAACATACTCTGCCTCTGTTCATAAATTCGAGTGGGTTTGGGAGCATTTGAGAAGCCATTTTCAACATTTACCCAGGGGGAATTGGAACCCCAATTTGCTAGTGAAGACTCCCACCTTGGACATAATATTAAATAAGTTTAAATAAGTATTTGGAGGGTCATAAATCATCCCTAAAAATCATATTCAAGTATTAATATCATTCATATACCTTCTCAGAATATTTTGGAGCACTTGGTTCAATTTGGAAACCTAGACATCAAAACTAGTCAAAGGTCAAAATAGGGAAAAAAGTGAAAAAATGGTCATCTTAATAAAAATTTGAAAAAAGGGACATTACAAGTGGTATCAGAGCATGGTATTAACACCTATTTAACTTATGGATGATAGATATTAATTTAATAAATGTATTAAGTCTTATTGTGATGACACAACCAAGCAGATTATGCAAGTATTCGAATTGATGGCTAGCCAACTTCGGGATAAGATGGCAGTTGTTATCACTCAGAATGTACCCAGGTTGTGAAAAGGTATATCCCAAGGTAACAACAAAAACCACTTTAGAATGTATTTCTGACCTAATACAATCAGAGAGGGATCTCTCACTATTTACAAAGTTTTTATACTCAAGATATTCAATCAAAGACACTCAGAAGGTCAGATTTCTGATGGGACAAATAGGACAAGTTTGTTTTAAAGACTTGGTAGGACAGTCATGGAGGAAGACCATTGGGCAATGGAGTCAACAATCAGATTTGAAATAGGTTGCAAGAGGTAAGGTTTTGAAATTTTATGATCAGAGGCAAGGTAGGCACCATTTCCTCAGTCTTGAGGTATTAGCAGGTTGATTAGTAGACAAAGGGAGACATTCCATCAAACAGAGCACCTCTAGGGTGAATTCTGCAAGACTTTAGAAGAAAATATTTTTAAAATGCTTGAACAATGGACCTAGAGCATGCAGGATGAATTCCAGCCCATAAAAACTAATGCTCAAGCATGAAAGCAAATACAAAATGGAGTGGGAAATAGGATAAACAATCACATGAAGAAATTACTTACTGAAGAAAAGATGGCACAAGAATCTCCGACATGAAAAAGATTTTACATTCCTCCTCTGCAAATTTTATTCATTTCCTGAAAACGTGAAGCCATTACAATGTAGAGCCTATCCGCTCTAGAAAATCCCCCTCCCTAACTATCAATTACATTTCCCTTTTTATAAGAAAAGTCTTTACCTAACTTAGAATTCAAAACCTAACTGAAAACAATTACAACAAAGTTTATCCTGCATATCTCCAATGGTGACAGCTGTGTGAAATATGGGAGAGGTTTTTATAATTGGACACGTGCCTAACAAAACACGCATCTTCATTTCTCCATAATAATCTCAATCTCCTCGAAATATTCCTTTGAAGCTGATGACTCATATAATAAAATTGTATATTTCTGGAAAAATGACCTGTAAAGATATTTTAAATTCTCCCAACCTGTGATTACTGTGTACAAAATGAAGGAGGTTTTTGATTATATGCCTGTTAAAAATAAAAACATCTCTCAGTTTTGTCAAATTAAATCCTATTTGTCCAAAACAATTCTTTGAAGTTGATGGCTGAAATAGTCCCTTGGAAAACATGAAAAGTAGCATGTACAACTGATTTTGTTTCTGCTAAAGCAATCCACCTGTGTGAAAAATGAAAGAGGTTATTGTATATAGGTACGTTGTGAAGAAAAGCCTCTCCCAGTTTCACAAAATACATCTTCATTTGATCTAAACAATTATTTTTGTTGGATGACTAGAACAGTCATTTCGAAATCTGAATATTTTCCCTTTGAAGATGACTTTTTTGCTCCCAATCTGTATCACCTGGGTAAAAAATGAAAGTGGTTATTGTAGATCCTGATGTTATGATGAAAAACCTCTTTCATTTTTTGAAATTTCTTCTTCGTTTGCTAGAAACAATTCGTTGAATAAAATTACTAAAACAGTCATTTTCAGAAAATATGTTATGTTGCTTTTGAATCTTTGAACCGTTTACTGCAAGAGAACACACACCATTTGTCCTTGTATATATTTATGTAACTCTTTTGGGCTGGTAGATTCAGACCCATACCCACAAGCACGAGTAGCAGCACCACTATAAGCATAAGAAGCAGAGGATGCATTATGGTATATAGAAGTACCAGTTTCTGATTGATTTGGTCGAAGTATCAGTAGTCTCAGTAGCATACACATATCCAGTAGCAGGGCTTAGTTGATTGAGCTATAGATTCCGTAGAGATGGTGGACTGTCTCTTCCCTTCGGCGTGTGGCACAAATGAAATTATTTTTAAAACAATGTCAAAAAACCAAGTCAAAATTATTTATAAAGGACCCCATTCCGGAGCCTCCTTTCAAAATTAACCCTCGTGCAGCTTTCAGCTCTGGAATCATCCACAGCCGTCGATGTGATAGATCTTTATTTGTCAGCCGTTGGATTGGGTGACACGTACTGAATCCCGCTGGGAGTCTAGGACTTATCCCCCGTGCAAGTTTCAACTCCGGAATCAGTCCCAACCGTTGATTATTCTGCCTTTAACTTTCAACCGTTGGATCAAGCACTATGTAATGAATTCCGTTGGGCTCCTTTCTTTTATCCAACATGCAAGTTTGGGCTCCAGAATTTGTAATAACCATTGATTTATTTTTCACTTTATTTTTTAACCGTCGGATGAGCTTACCCATATACATTCCGCTGAGCACTTTTTGATTTAATTAATGCGCAACTTTACCCTCCGGAAATGATATTACCCGTTGATTTAAGTTTCTCTTTTTACCTTAGCCACCGGATTATTTTATTTGCTAATGTTTTGATTATACCTTAAGAAAGGTAATAAATCATACTTAGCGCGTAAACCTTTATTTAATCTTGGTTTGGTGAATAAAGCCCGCTCTTTGACTTTAGAATATTCAAAACTATTAATTTTTGAATATAAATAAGATAAAATCTTTATAAAACCCATTTTTTTAGGTTTCATTCAAAAATTAATAAATTTTTTTGCTCCATTTGTGAAAATTATTTCTAAAATTCCTTTAACTCCTCTTCTTTGCCAACCTGGAAATAGCTTAATGAGAAAACTTTGGAAACCAACTCAATCACCCATGAGAAATTAAAATTTTGAAGGCAAATAAATTTAGTGCTAACAACTGGCTCCAACTAGGGATGCTATCCTCCCTGCGAGGTAGCAAAGAACCCCGTAGACCAGGTGCCAAGTCCATTGGGTTTCTCTTAACCTTTCTCTGAAATCCTCAACCTGTCTTGAACTGAACCATCAACTGAAACCATTTTGCAACCAAATCCCACTCTGTCAACCTGTAACCTGTAACTAAATTGCACTTGAAACTGAAACCAAACTGTAAACTGCTGAAAGAAATGCTCACCATGTCGAGCTTATTCATGTCTACCTATCCTACTTAACTAAGCACAAATGCCCAATCAAGCAAAATCTGACTTCCAATGAAGCCAATCAAGCAATTTATCCAATAATTCCATTTCTTCCTCATGCTTGATCGAAATTAGAACATAAGAACAAAATAGATGAAAAATTTGTCCTTTGGTGCAAACATATAACCAACTACTCCATTTGAAATATTTATCCATGTACTCTGCTACTGGATCATAAAAAACATGAAAAATTTCAAAATACTCAATCACTTGTTTGTCATGACAAGGCTGTCCAAAAGTTAACTCCTCTTGCATACTGTCAAACAAATCTTTAGAATAGCTTTGAAAGGAATTCTCATGATTGTCTTTCAATGATATATCAGCAACTTCATTTGATATTTCTACGTTTACAACTCCATTATTCTCAAGCACTTCAAGAGGAATATCATTTTGTTCTTCAACAAGATTAAGCAGAAAGATGTCTTCTAGACAAAATGTTCCTGAATTGGAAAGATTTAAAGAAACATCCCATTGAGAGTCCTCATCTCCTTCTTTGTGATCCCGTTGTTTATTGCACATTGTTGGTTCTTTCACATACTGAGATTGATGGCATGATTGCTCTTCATTTTCATTATATATAAGTAGGCTAAAATTTTCTTTAAAACCATCACTAACATAATTTTCAACAAGCTGACCACAATCATCAGAAAAACCATCAAGAGTATAATCGTCTTCTTTCACATCAATAGGCTGATCATCTTCATGCTCATATCTTTTTTCCAATTCTAATCCAATGGATGATTCCTCTTTAATTGTATTTTCAGAAAATAAATATGTGGAGGGACTGTAAGAGTGAAAATTTGTAGAATCAGAATTCTTTATGTAATCACCCACAGAAGCATTAGAATTTAGAGGAAATTGCTGCTGCAAAAAGGAATTTTCTGATTGGGAATAAGCAGCCTCATCTTGAAACAAAACTTCAGAAGTTGAATAATATGAAGAAGGGTTTGATTGACCATCCCAACTTCCCTCTTGGTCACACAAAGAATGACAAGACTGCTGAAAATTATCATCTACTTCAGCAAAAGAAATGTAGCTGCTTGAATCAGAGTTTTGGCTCATGTCTCTTTCAGTAGAGGAAGAAATTATTAACTGCTGAGATTTTTCTTGAATGTGAAGATAGCTAATTTGTGTTTCTTTTTTCTGAAATGGGTTCTCATATAAAATTTCTAAAATCTCTTCATCCACTAACTCATCATCACCATACACTTTTTCCAAATCCCCAATGAAAGCTTTCGCATGCATACAACAATCTTGAACCAACAACAAGGAGGGGTATTGGTTTTTGTAATGTTCATGAAATACTGTATGAAAATCAGTAAGGGAAAATAAAATTTCTAATGGTAACCCTTCATACCATGACCTTGCATCTCCTTCTAAAGTAGCCATGAACATTTTCATTAAAGAATCCTCATGCAATTTAACTCCTAGCTTATGTATATGCACATGAAATCTAACCAAATGAAGGGCAGCATCATCATTCTTTTGATCTTTAAACTTTGGAAGACCTGTTTGCCAATCCACTTTAGGTATTCGATTTGGAAAACTAGGAATGTGAGCACGATTCATAGGAGCATACCTTGTAGACAAAGAACTCATATCGACGAATGAATAAACTGAATCAACTTCTTCAAACTTTGCAATCTTTTGACAGTGGAGTCGCCATAGGAATTCTGAAAACTGGACTCTTCAAAGATGGAGTCACCAGGTGAAAGATGCACAACCTTGCTGATATCTGACTGTTGTTCACCATCAACAATCAAATCTAAAAGTATGTCGTTTATACCTAGGGAAGATTTGAGCCTTCGTTCCCCGGCAACGGCGCCAGTTTGTTATCACTCAGAATGTACCCAGGTTGTGAAAAGGTAGATCCCAAGGTAACAGCAAAAACCACTTTAGAATGTATTTCTGACCTAATACAATCAGAGAGGGATATCTCACTATTTAAAAAGTTTTTATACTCAAGATATTCAATCAAAGACACTCAGAAGGTCAGATTTCTGATGGGACAAATAGGACAAGTTTGTTTTAAAGACTTGGTAGGACAGTCATGGAGGAAGACCATTGGGAAATGGAGTCAAAAATTAGATCTGAAATAGGTTGCAAGAGGTAAGGTTTTGAAGGTTTATGATCAGAGGAAAGGTAGGCACCATTTCCTCAGTCTTGAGGTATTAGCAGGTTGATTAGTAGACAAAGGGAGACATTCCATCAAATAGAGCACCTCTAGGGTGAATTCTGCAAGACTTTAGAAGAAAATATTTTTAAAATGCTTGAACAATGGACCTAGAGCATGCAGGATGAATTCCAGCCCATAAAACCTAATGCTCAAGCATGAAATAAAATACAAAATGGAGTGGGAAACAGGATAAACAATCACATGAAGAAATTACTTACTGAAGAAAATATGGCACAAGAATCTCTGACATGAAAAAGATTTTACATTCCTCCTCTGCAAATTTTATTCATTTCCTGAAAACGTGAAGCCATTACAATGTAGAGCCTCTCCGCTCTAGAAAATCCCCCTCCCTAACTATCAATTACATTTCCCTTTTTATAAGAAAAGTCTTTACCTAACTTAGAATTCAAAACCTAACTGAAAACAGTTACAACAAAGTTTATCCTGCATATCTCCAATGGTGACAGCTGTGTGAAATATGGGAGAGCTTTTTATAATTGGACACGTGCCTAACAAAACACACGTCTTCATTTCTCCATAATAATCTCAATCTCCTCGAAATATTCCTTTGAAGCTGATGACTCATATAATAAAATTGTATATTTCTGGAAAAATGACCTGTAAAGATATTTTAAATTCTCCCAACCTGTGATTACTGTGTACAAACTGAAGGAGGTTTTTGATTATATGCCTGTTAAGAATAAAAAAACTCTCTCATTTTTGTCAAATTAAATCCTATTTGTCCAAAACAATTCTTTGAAGTTGATGGCTGAAATAGTCCCTTGGAAAACATGAAAACTGGCATGTACAACTGATTTTGTTTCTACTAAACCATAGCACCTGTGTGAAAACTGAAATAGGTTATTGTATACAGGTATGTTTTGAAGAACAACCTCTCCCAGTTTCGCAAAATACATCTTCATTTGATCTAAACAATTATTTTTGTTGGATGACTAGAACAGTCATTTCGAAATCTGAATATTTTCCCTTTGAAGATGACTTTTCTGCTCCCAATCTGTATCACCTGGGTAAAAACTGAGAGATATTATTGTAGATCATGATGTTATGATGAAAAACCTCTTTTAGTTTTTGAAATTTCTTCTTCGTTTGCTGGAAACAATTCGTTGAATAAAATGACTAAAACAGTCATTTTCAGAAAATATGTTATGTTGCTTTTTAATCTTTGAACCGTTTACTGCAAGAGAACACACACCATTTGTCCTTGTATATATTTCTGCAACTCTTCTGGGCTGGTAGATTCAGACCCATACCCACAAGCACGAGTAGCAGCACCACTATAAGCATAAGAAGCAGAGGATGCATTATGGTATATAGAAGTACCAGTTTCTGATTGATTCAGTCGAAGTATCAGTAGTCTCAGTAGCATACACATATCCAGTAGCAGGGCTTAGTTGATTGAGCTATAGATTCCGTAGAGATGGTGGACTGTCTCTTCCCTTCAGCGTGCGGCACAAATGAAATTATTTTTAAAACAATGTCAAAAAACCAAGTCAAAATTATTTATAAAGGACCCCATTCCGGAGCCTCCTTTCAAAATTAACCCTCGTGCAGCTTTCAGCTCCGGAATCATCCACAGCCGTCAATGTGATAGATCTTTATTTGTTAGCCGTTGGATTGGGTGACACGTACCGAATCCCGCTGGGAGTCTAGGACTTATCCCCTGTGCAAGTTTCAACTCCAGAATCAGTCCCAACCGTTGATTATTCTTCCTTTAACTTTCAACCGTTGGATCAAGAACTATGTAATGAATTCCGTTGGGCTCCTTTCTTTTATCCAACGTGCAAGTTTGGGCTCCGGAATTTGTAATAACCATTGATTTATTTTTCACTTTATTTTTTAACCGTCGGATGAGCTTACCCATATACATTCCGCTGAGCACTTTTTGATTTAATTAATGCGCAACTTTACCCTCCATAAATGATATTACCCGTTGATTCAAAGTTTCACTTTTTACCTTAGCCACCGGATTATTTTATTTGCTAATGTTTTGATTATACCTTAAGAAGGGTAATAAATCATACTTAGCGCGTAAACCTTTATTTAATCTTGGTTTGGTGAATAAAGCCCGCTCTTTGACTTTAGAATATTCAAAACTATTAATTTTTGAATATAAATAAGATAAAATCTTTATAAAACCCATTTTTTTAGGTTTCATTCAAAAATTAATAAAAAATTTTGCTCCATTTGTGAAAATTATTTCTAAAATTCCTTTAACTCCTCTTCTTTGCCAACCTGGAAGTAGCTTAATGAGAAAACTTTGGAAACCAACTCAATCACCCATGAGAAATTAAAATTTTGAAGGCAAATAAATTTAGTGCTAACAGCAGCAAGGGGTAGTAGAAGTTTACATCATGGAGAGACACATAATACCATTAATTTTGAAGGCTTTTATGACTGGTTGAATGTATATATGAACACTTATGCAAATGTGAATTCATTAAGGGACAATCAACAATCCACAATTTTGGAGGAGCATGAAATGAGAAAAAATCAGCCTACTTATGAAAAGAGCCTAGATACACCATTAAAGGAAGAAACATGGAATCATGAAGTGGAGCATCAATTACCTAAAGTTGATTGCAAATAAGAACATAAATATGAAAGTGAATAAAAGCACACAATCCTTGTTGATGGGGGTTGTGCAAATCAAAGAGAATCTACTAATGGATCCTTGAACTATGGAGTACCTACTGATGGGTGCTCACAAATATATGTTGGTGACATAGAGATCAGATTGGAAAATGTTTCTGCAATACAAATTTCTCATAAGCATGAAGATGAATACCTTGTGACAGATAATGAATAACCACGATCAACTTCCCCATCACCACTTGAGCTTCAAGAATTTGATCAAATCAAGAAGAAAGAAGAAGAGCAGGTTCACTCCCATGAACCATACTTCATTGAAGGGTCCTTTAAGATGAGTGAAATGGATATCCATGAGGCCCTTAGCATACTCCATGACACTAAAGCATTGGTTTCAAATTCTTGTTGGAAAATTTCTTCATTGGAGGAGCCATCCTTCCTTGAAGACATGGAGAAGGTTCAAAGAGCAATGTGAAACATTGAAGGTAATTTCATGTCTTTTATTTTTGATAGAAATAATTTGGTTGAGCTTAATGAATGTTTACATGAATAATACTTGAATAATAATGAGGATACTCATAAGCTCAAAATTCAAAATGATCAACTTCTTGAGAGGTTGCAAGATACTTGTTCTTCCTCCTATGTTTCTGATTGTCATAGGGTAGATTGCTTAGAGGATTCTCATGACATTAGGGATCATGATAAACATAGAAAATTGCAAGTTCTTGATTTGTTTGAATATGAGCTTGATGAGAGCCAATCAATAGTTGTGGTGGAAGAGGAACTTGAGTTGCCTCTTGAAGATGGGTTCAAACTTTTTGAAAAAGTGCATGATTCTGCTATCTTGGAACCAAACCATGAAGAATTTTTTGCATTTTTAAGGGAGGTGCATACTCCTACCCCTATGGATCCCTTACATGTTGACAATTTTTCACTTTTTGATCATTTGGGTGAGTTGGTTCTTTCTCCTACATCCTTCACTTCCAAATTTTACAGCATTCATCCTAATGAAGTATGGGTGAAAGGTTTCTTTTTTATGGTGCCACATGAAGAGTATGGAATTTATATATCTCCTTTTGATGACGGCATGATTAGAGAACCATATTCTTTACAATTGTAGTAGCATCCTTTGTTACAGTATGGTGATACACATCTACATGGGTGCACCTATGATGTTCATTTGAGTCACTTGGAGACTCATGATTTTTCTTGCTCCTTGCCTAGTACATTTGATGTTGGAGGAAATTAATCCCACACTTGGGTGAAGAGATATATGATTGAGGAACATTATTATTGGCAACAACATCCTCTGTTATTTCATGATGATATGCATATTCATGGATGTATTGATGAGACTTCTTTGATCCACTTGAAGTCTTCATGTTTTCTTTGCTCCTTATTTGGTTCATATTTCGGTGGAGGTTCTTCATTTACTTCTTGGATGAAAGAACACATGGCTGATTATTATTTTGATGCATATTACATTCTTTTGGAGCAGCATTATAGGTCATGGGATACTCACCTATTTCATTGGAGCATATCTGATATAATACTTGATGCTTGTGTGTATGGGCCACATGGTGATCTACTTACTTGGATGTACAATCACTTTCATGATTTTTTGATGAGGTACCTTCTTGATGCACATTTTTATGATGTTGTTATGTACTTTCATGATCTATATTTTGTACTCATGATGTTTGGAAGGGTGAAATACCAACAATGGGATCTTGGAATTGCTTGGTTTCATCTCACTTGGAGTAGCACTTTGGTTGTTGGTTTGAGAAAGCAAACCAAGCTTCAGTTATTTGAGTTCATCTTTGTAGAGCAGTGTTCCAGTTTCCAATGTGGTATACCTTTTGAGAGATGGATTCAATTTTCACATGCTTGGTTTTCATGGAATTTCATGATAGACATTTCACACCATGCATGTATCAGGATCATATGGGACCCTGGGATCATTTTTGGTCTCACTTGGTTTCAATTGTGGGGGCAACCAGCAACATTGGAGATTTATTCACCACTTGAGAAGATGATTGTAATATGAGTAGTGCAGCAACAAGCATGGTGGTTCCTCTCTGAAATATTATTGGAATATTAAGAAACTCAAAGTTTGGTAACTCAGCACTAACTTCAAAGAAATATCCATAAGCAGAAAAGGGTGAAAGTTTAGAAAAGGTTTCCAAAATATGGAGGTAAAGATTATTTGCACAAATTTGGTTTTTATGGATTTGATTAGTCCTTTTGGTGTTAGTGGTGATGTTACAGGATATATCAATATGCACAATCCACATCTCTTTACTTTTGGGAACACAAAATTGTAGTACATGAGTTCCACTACTAAAGTTGCAACTAAAGAAAATTAATGAGCAGAACCATAACAGAGCACTTGGTGCAAAGGAAGGAATAACAAATGAGGATGCCACTTGGGAATATGAAAATATTTTGCAGCATAAAAATATTAAATTTCTTGTGGAAAATAAATCTTCGGTGGGGAGGACTGTAATGTCCCCATTTTTATAATTGCATAGCAGGACAATTCCATCAATCCTACTAGTTCCCTAGGTTGGATGAATACTTTTGGAATTTTAATAAGGGATATAATAAATTATGTTCAGACATTAGAATGGAATAAATATTTAATAATGGATCTAATAATTAAATAAATACATAATAAAATTGAAGTGGCAATGGATCATGGAGACACGTGGAGATTATGAGGCCCACACAAGCTAGAATTTCGGTGCCACATGGCATCCTCCTCTTGCAATTTCAAATCCATGGGAAGCATAATGTTCTTGGATAGTTTAGAAGACTAATACACTTGGAAATATGCCTCATAGGTTGAATTGGGAAGGAAATGTAACTTACATGGGAGAGGAAGAGTCAAACGGGAGCTTCTTGGACACTTGGGCTAGATTCCCTAACATCTATGACATCTATGACACCAATGATGAAGATGCTATGAAATTTATGAAATATTGCAGACCTGAAGGATGAAATATGATCATTATGACATGTCAGGTCAAAATATGGAATCCAATAGGGTGCACATGTGAGTTGGGGAAGCTCAATGGGTTCCCACTCGAATTGGTAGAAGATGGAAGGCTAGGAAAGGGAGAACAGATGGAAAATATTGAGCACACACCATAATTCGAATTAGCTTGAGTTTGTGGATGTATTGGTAACCTTATAAGGCTAAGTATGTTATTAAATATAGGAATAAACCAAGAGAATGGATTTTGATCATTTGATAAATTTTCATTTGTGAATTGAGAGAGCTAGTGGATGACTAGTTTCTTGCCTTAGCCAATTTCGAGGGTGAAAGATTTCCATCCAAGTTGGTGTTTGGAGAGGCCACTCAAGTATTTCATGGAGATTTAATGGAGTTTGTATGTTCAGGTGTAAGCTACATGGAATCTCTTGGTTCCTTCTAGTGTAGCACTTTCTCTCAACCATTTCTATTTTTTATTGCATTTTCTTGCTCATGGAGGGATTGTGCTCTGGGTGAGATATTGTAATCTTTGGGAGAGATTATCCTGATCAATTAATGATTGTAATAAGTGTAATATTATTTTTTCTCCATATTTATAAAGTCTCAGGTTGAAATACCAAATGGTTGAATGTAAAAGTGATTCTTAATTAGCAAACAATGACCATTTCCCCACTACATTGATGTATGTCATTGAATGTTGATGATTTATAGCTTCTCATGGTAAATTTCTGATTGTAATAAGTTTAATATGATATTTTATTCATTTCAATAAAGTATCAGATCAAAATACCAAAGGTTTGTATGTAAAAGTGAATATTAATGAGCAAACAATGACCATTTCCCCACTATATTGTTGTATGCCATGGTAATGCTGGTTATTTAGAATGGGAGAATGTATCTATGATATATATATGATGAATGGACTGTAATTTATGAGTATTACAAGTTTCATGTTTATCACTTAAGCATTTTAATTCATCTTACTTAGTTTAATTGCATTTGGAGAAGATTTGATGCCATTTCCCCAAGGGTTGAATTAGTGATTTTGTAGTTGTTTGGGAGAGGGTTATAACAGACTATATAAAATGAATAATGATGCATATGAGACCTTAAAAATTTGCCTTAAAAATTGTCTCCATTTTTTCATAAATTCTATATGGTTTTGGAGTATTTGAGAATCCACTTTCAGCATTTACCCAAGGGGAATTGGAACCCCAATTTGCTAGTGAAGACTCCCACCTTGGCCAGAATATTAAACAAGTTTGTAGAAGTATTTGGAGGGTCATAAATCATCCTTGAAAATCATATTCAAGTATTAATATCAGTCATATACCTTCTTAGAATATTTTGGAGCACTTGGTTCATTTTGGAGACCTAGACATCAAAACTAGTCAAAGGTCAAAATAGAGGAAAAAGTGAAAAATTGGTCATCTTAATAAAAATTCTAAAAAAGGGACATTACATTTGGGTATGTATGTGATATTTACAGAATAATTATAAGTCTCAAGGTTGAGGCCCAACTTCTCGATTGCAAAATCAAACAGCAGTGTAAGGTCGTGATTCTCCATTGCATGCCAAAGCAACTGTATAGTGTTCCACTACTTCTACATGCCTATCCTCTTGAAAAGCTTTATTTCCTGCAACATTATGGTGAATTAGTCCACATATCGTGGCCATAAATTATGTCATATATTCTATACATTCCATGCCATACTTTCCAAGTGCAGAGTTTACTTTCTCATATTTCAACAGTAAATCAAGAGCCTCTTCCAATCTTCCCATGTAGAAATGGGCCTTGGAACACATCTGCCACCTCCATAATTTTGGAAAAAGATAAAGAAAATGATTTAATGTATGTTCATCAAGTGAGGGACAACTTCATTTTATATTTCACCATTGATTAACCCAAGGGGAAAATACCACAAGTCAAGGAGTCAAGAAATAATATAAAAGACTTTAGTTAGGGCTCTTTTAATTTCAATGTGGGATTTTGACACTTTAAACATTAGTTGGGGTTTGGAATTGCACATGCATTGACTGCATGTACTATCCAATGGGCTCAATGATAAAAATACCATGGCTGATATAAAATATTAATGTCTAGTTAAGTAAAATTCATAGATTCAATTCTAGTTAAGTAAAATTTTGAATACTTGGTTTAAATGCCCAACTATATTAGTAATGCAAATATGAGTGCTTGATAATGAGATTCAAATTTTGGTGTTTGGGAAGGGAGTAGCGAAGTAAGGAATTCATCTTGTGACCTATATTCTTAAAGTATGGGACTTAATTAAGCATATGTAGGTCATAATGTTTGTCCCATGGGAAAGTCGGTAAATTTTATAATTGTGTCAACATGATGTCATATGATGGTGTTTTTATGGAAAAGAGCTCATGCAAGTGAATTCAACATGATGGTTGTGATTGACATAGGAACAAAATATACACATTAGAGAGTTATCAACTCTAAAGATGGTTAAGGGACTAGATTTGTATTCATAAATGAAGGAGATTGTCCTTGTCTTGTAGATCAAATCCCTAAACTATTGTCCATTTAGACCATATTGATTCACATACAAAAATAATCAAAAACTCACTTTAAAATCAAGCACAACACTTTCATGCTTGGAATTAAGCAATTATATATATAATTAGATAATAATATGGCATAAAGTCTATATTGGTCATCAAAAGGCATGAATGCTTCACATTAAGATGTAAGTGTCAAATGTAAATATATAATATAGTATGGGCTATAAAATACACAAATTGTAGGTCCATCAAAGAATACAAAGAATTTCATGTTATGGAAAGTGGTAATATTTTGTTTGATGTTTCCTAAGTGTTTATATGCACATTTAAAATGTAATATAACTTGTTTTGGAATACATACATACATACATACATACATACATACATACATACATACATACATACATATACATATACATATACATATACATATACATATACATATATATATATAACCCATGACTGCTTTCCCACAATAGTGGATAGTGTTTATACACTTCATATCAGTCCCACTCACTTTTTCTTGGCCAAATTGGGGGTTGGCTTTAACACTAACACCCGGACAAAGTTGGTGGCTCTCTGGTCACTTCTCTATTTTGCAGCCTCTCTGGGTTTACCCTCTCTCATGGTATGGGGGGACTCAAAAGTGGTGATAAATTGGGCAAATACAAAGGCTGGTATAAATGTGTTAGATCTGGTTCACTAGTGTGAACATATTGTAGCATTAAAATCCTCTTTTCTCTCTTTAAATTTCTCGCAAATTCACAGAGAAAACAATTCAAGTGTTGATGCTTTATCCAAAGAAGCTCTTTTTCTTGATATGGGGATTCTATCATATTTTGAAATTTTAGATGGAGAGATGATCGGGAGAGATACTATCCAATTGTTTGATAGATGAGTATGCCCCACATCCTGGCTCTTCTCAGCTTTCATGTAAAGATTGAGTTTTTTATGGTATGAGCCTATTTATGGATTCGCTTCTGATCTTTTTGGCATCACTTTGTTTATTTGGATGGGTCTCCACTTTCCCCTCAAGAGCTTATTTGGATAAACTGACAGGACCCTCATTGTTTTCTTTGTTTATGATTTGAGATCTTTATCGATCAAAATATTGCATTTTTCTTTGGCAAGATAGGGCCTATCTCCCCAAGTAATTATTTGATGGTCATAGTCTTGACTGCACCTTGACTGTTATATCTTGATATTTTGTATCTTGAGCATGGTATTGTAACCTTTGATTCATAATTGAATATCAAGGAACTGTCTTTTTCTTCTTGAGAAAACACCTAGTTGAGGGACCCCTCAAGGATTATTGTAAGTTCATTATATATGTGTGTGAAACAAACAAAGTTAAAGTGAATTTTTTGCATTTCAATTTACTAATGTTTTAAAAAAAAACCATTTAAAGAAAAATAAGTTGTTAACTGTGTTTTTACAAGGTACAAATAGTACTTAATGGTTATTAGTTAATAAATGGTACCCAAGGTAAACCCTAGATTCTTCAGGAAACAAGGTGAAGCCACCAACAATGCTCAAATCTGTTACAACAATAAACTTATTATGGGATCAACATGTCACTTACAGGAATAGAACCTAAGTGGGGAGGATAACACTCGATCCCTAACTACTTGGGCTATAATTAATTGACATTTAGAGGCTCTTCTAGGTTTTGTGATTACATGTAACTCAACAAGGTCATATTGTTCATTCTCCTCATACACACAACATTATTTGTGTATTATTCCCATTTCTTAGAAAGAACCTAAGTGGGGAGGATAACACTCCATCCTAGAACCACTTGGATCGTTTTGAGCAAGAAAATATGCATTTTAAATGAAGGCTAGATTATTTTCCTTCTTGGATCCCAACATATTTCTCTTCACTAAATGATTAAAAGTGTAAGTGCTCTAACTATTCCCATAGGATGAGGAATTGGTTACTTGTGTAGATTAATCATTTGGAAAATGTTTATAACTGTAAAGAATCCACAACAAGTCCTTGTTCTTATGGATATCATCCAAAGACTTAGATGAGCCAAGTACACATTGTCAACATGAAAATTGAGGAAATTGAGTACTTGAATTTGTTAGCTTTTGGGGTTACTCAAAAAGTGTTTACACTATGCTTGGGGTGCTTCATGTGATGTGGAGGGCATGGTGTGATGCTTAGCCTTGGTTGTATCTTGGTTGTATCTTAGTGTACATGCACATTAGAGACAATTTACTCATGGATAGTTATACCTTGACTTGATGCCTATGTGATGCATTTTCTTAGGAGGTTGGTTTCATATGTGGCATGGAAACATTTTTACGAGGTGCACATGGAGGGCTTAGTTGTTCGCATAGGAGGAGAACCCATATGGAGGAGGAGCATTGTGGAATTTATGAGGGCTTTGAGTCCTAGGTAGCATGTGACCATTGTGTTGCTTACATTGAGGCTTGTGATTGTGATGAGGTCGTTTGGGATGAGGAATATCAAACCCAAATGAGCTTTGAGTCCTAGGTGGCATGGGACCACTTGGTGGCTTAAATTGAGGCTTGTGCTTGACTTGAGGTTGTTTGGGTTGAGGAACATCCAACCCAAACGAGCTTTGAGTCCTAGGTGGCATGGGACCACTTGGTTACTTACATTGAGACTTGTGCTAGAATTCAAGTCATTTGGGTTGAGGAGCATTGATGGAAATGTGGTGGACTTGGAGGAGCACATGTCTTAGGAGGTAGCGTTGGAGTATTGATACCTTTGGAGGAGAGCGTTGAGCCTTGTTTTATGAAGCACGCACCATGGGACTCTTTATTGATGGACATGCTTACCTTGGAGATTGACTTGTGTCACCTTAGAGATGGAGGGATCCACAACTGGGTTTGACTAGTGATTAGTTAGGTTGCTTGAGATAGTTGTTTGTGGACCTTTTCCACTTTCCTATTGTTGGCCTCCCTTTCCTATTAATGTCTTAGAGATGTGTGAGAGTTCATTAGGTCATTTATATATTGAATATGAACTCGTAATTGCACTTTCCTTATGCAACAAAGGAGGAAGGTTCTAAGGTTTGTGAGAGGCAATTCCTAGAGAAGACTTGAATTTCTAGGGTTTCAGTCATTCATTAGAGGAAATTTCAACTCAAAATGGGCCTCCTAAAATGAAATAATAAAATAATAGTTAAAATAATAAAATAATATTTATTAATTTTGGAGGAAGAAAAGAAAAAAACTACTTTTTGTTTGTATTTTTTACATATCTCCCTGTGTTTTTACTCAAATTTTGATCGGGAGAGCTCGTTGGATGCGGAATTAAATTCCGCACCCAACGAGTACCCACTCGGCATAATTTTGATGGACCCCGCTACCCCAAAAACAATAAATACCTGAAAAAATGGAATGATGACATCATCATTCCATTTTTCAGGTATTTCTTATTTTTGGGGTAGCAGGGTCTGTCAAAAGTATGCCGAGTGGGTACTCGTTGGATGCATAATTTAATTCCGCATCCAACGAGCTCTCCCGGTCGAAATTTGAGTAAAAACACAGGGAGATATGTCAAAAATACAAACAAAAAAAAGTAGTTTTTTTTATGATACCTATCCCCAAATTTATATTAAGAAAGTGTTTAAGACCTATACGATATTTCAAATTTAAATCAATTTCATTGGCTAACCCATGATGACATGGAATTTGAATAAAAGTTAAAAGGCCCATTTTGAGTTGAAATTTCCTCTAATGGTGTGGGAAGGACCCAGGTCTTCTAGCTCTTTCTGTTGATTCTAACTTGTCATGGACCCTTTGGTGTGGCTAAGCTTTGCTATATAGCTTGGTGGGATGTCTTGCTAGGCATTTGTATTATTGGTTAGGGTTTGTCATCATCGGTGGATGGCCTAGCTAGCATTTGGAGAGCATTGGAGAGTCCTAGCTTGTGATAAGCTTGAAGGACTAGATTTTACCAACTTGGGATAAGCTGTTGGTATGTACTTGTAACTTCATTTTAATATATACAGGAAGAGTGCTTTGCTGTTCAAAATTTGTGTACTCACAAATCTGATTTTCAGCTTATTAGGGATGTTTGGTATGCAGATTTGTCATGAACAACTGTCTGATTTTGTCCGGTGATTTGACAAGCATGCAGAAGCTAAGTGGAAGAGTTATTACTATAATAAATATGATGTAATTTAGTAGTTTTCATATTTGTTATATGTTGGGATTTGTACCCTAAGGGTTGGAAACATAGTTCTCTTAAGGTACAATTGTTCAATGTTTATTTTCTTAAGTTGTTTTTGTATTTGGTTGGACATAAGTGAAATACATATTGTTGTACTTCATATTTTAGATTCAATCCTAAGGATGAAAGCTCACCCAAATATATTCAAGGAACCTTAAGTTTGAGGTGAAGTTTCTGAATTTGCATTAAGAAACAACTCTCAAAATTTCCACATAGTATTAAAGATGATTTGACTGGCATTGCTCTCTTGGTGAAAAGGAGTTAGGTGTGTCAGTTGTTTCATACCTAGGAGAGGTGCTTGACCTATTACAGGTTGGGTGTGAACTACTATTGTGATTTGGAAGAAGTGTTTGGAACCTAGAAAGGTTTCCCTACTTGATTTGATTGCTGATTTTGCTTTGAGGTTGCTTCAGATTTGTAGGGATTATTACTTTGGGTCAGAAAATTTGATCACTCACATTGTAGAGAAGAAGACTGGCAACCAAATATATGATGTTTTGGGTGTATTATACTAGAGTATGAGTCTCCCTTGGAAGTTTCTATTGAGAAACAAGATTTCTACCTTTTGTATGAGTGACATAGATACAATGGTTAGCTACTTGTCTTGGATCACAGTGTTGAAAGATCACTTGGATTCCATAGGGACAAAAGAGAAGGATGAGAAGTTGGTGTCCATTATGTTAAATTAGTTTGATTCCTCTTTAAAAGTTTTTGTGCAAGGTGTTCGTGCTCATGAGGATTTACCTACTAACAATCTTTAGAGTAAGTTAAACTCTCGACCATTTGCACCCAAAAGAAGGAAATGTTGGAAAGGGTAGAAAGGGAGGTGACGAGCAATGCAACTCTCATGGATATTCCAAATTTAATTGTAAACCATGTGTCTCTATTAGAATTAGAAACTACAATAGATTGTATATTGGATCACAACTAAAAATTTGGTTGTTAAAAGAAATTTTAAACCATTTCCAAATGGATAACACAATCTCATTTATTTCATTTCTTAGTATGTTGATTATTCAGTATAATACATCCAACTTCTAAGGAGTGCCTAACTAAAATCAAGACTAGTCTTTATTTTCCTAAAAGACTGAGTGTGCAATAAAAATCTAATATCTGGAAATATATAATATTAATATGAAGGAGACTTCATACGCTTTCCAATATCTATGTAGTGAAATTTGTCGTCGGATATCCATTAAATCTGACATATATGCTATACAACCGACAACTTAAATTCATTTGTTATATAACTTTATCCATGTCTATAGGGAGCACAATATGAGTGCAGACCATTTATCCAAGGAAGCATTGAATATGAAGGCTGGCCTTTTCTCCTTCTCGTATCTTTTTGAAGGATAAATCATTGAAGAAGGCATGATACAATTCTATTAATAGCTTTTATTTATTTATGTGGCATAGTATTTTTTGGTTCTTTCGACTATGGGATACATTAGCAACTTTCTTGTTTTAGCTGAGGATATAGATTTTGTTTTCATCCCCTCAGGGGTGTGTTTTCTCCACCCCCGATGCCTCCTTGGATAAGTTGTTTGGTCTCCTTATGTTCTCTATGTGGTATTGCTACTTTAGTCATCTTGGGATTGTGGGTTCCGTCCCTCCCCTTGGGAAATTTTTTGATATTTATGATCTCCACTTGCGTCTGGAATGATTTATTGTCAGGACTATGTACAAGTTAACTTTGATTCACTATTGAGTATCAAGGAACACCTTTTTTTCTTCTGAAAAAAAAAAGTTACAAAATATTAGAAAATGATTTCATTATATATATTGAGATCTGTAAACTAGGTATTTAATATTTTTGGTGAGGAAACAAAATAAATTAAAAAAAGTACACCTACAAATTTTGTAAAAAACGTAGTTTGTATTTTGAGATAAATTAGCTGAAGCATTTGCGATGGAACCACTTGATATCTATCTTGTGTTAAAGGACTATGTGATGAACTGTTATACTAGGGAATTATTGATATTATTCAGGATAATGATATCTCTATTATGTCATGCTTATAAGTCTATCCAAATTTTTGCTGGTATTTTGCTCTTATTTTCCAAGTTTTTGCCGGTATTTTGCTCTTATTTTCCAAGTTTTTTTCAGCTATCATGCGAGTAGAATCAAACAGATATTTGTTAGACATGTCTTCCTTGAGTGAGGGGAGTTTAGGAAGGCTAGAAGAAAGTGAGACATCCAGTAGGTCTACAAGGGCTAGATTAACTAGATGTCAGAAGACCAGAAGAAAATTCAATAAACGCATGGATTTTTTTCTCGCGGGAAGGGGGTCATGTTCCTTTGATGATGAGACAATAGGAGACATCGAGGTGCCCTTAAGGTACAAACATCTAGTGAAACGATGGGTACCTAGGGATCCTCCTCAAGTCAACATTGATTTTTGTGTGAATGAGAAGATATATAGAATTGCACCCTCATCATTACATGGATGGGGGTTCTTTTGCATGGATGGCATAAAGGTCAGTTACGACAGATGTACAGAATTGATGGAGTATGTTGAACCCTCTTACAACTACAATGATTGGATGCACCTGGTCCAATATACACGAAGTATGCGTAGATATGGGTTGTCAGCAAATTATTTACAACTAAAACACAAAGATCAAAATAAAGGAGCAACGTTGTACATTGACGAAAGGCCAAATAAAACTGGGAATATTGTGGGGTTTATAAACAATACACAGCCAGGGTCTACACTTAAGAAACCCAACTGCATATTTGAGGGGCGTGAAGGAAACCGTGTCTTTATATGTGCCATTAAATCAATAGTTGTTGGGGAAGAGCTACATCTTAATTACAATTTGAATCGAGTAGATACAAACATGGTTAGTATGGATGTGGTACATCCAACAACTTACCCAAACTTTTATTAATTATTTTAAAATCTTTAGGATTGTTCATTAGCAGATAATTCAAATTTTTTATTAAATTTCCTATGTTGACTTCGCAGGGAGGTGATGGGGGGCACATCACCCCAATAATTGGTGAGAGGAGTACACCATCCATGATGCAACAGGTATACATTAAAATGTTATGTTTTTAAATTGTTTTAGTGAGTATTTTGGTTTCGTTGGGTAATTTTTAGTATGTTTTGATGCAGGATTCTATCAGGGGCACCTTCCTCACAGAAGATGTTACTAGACCTACCTCGTGGTGGCAGGTATACATCGATATTACGATTGTAAAAATTGAATATGTACAAATAGTTCTATTGTTATGTTTTTCAATAGTATATATGTTTCGTTTATATAATATTATCTCTATTTCGTGCAGAGTGTTGATCGAGGAAGCCACTCGGCTGTTTATCAGACGACTGCAGCCGCGGGGAAACAGGTAAACATGAATGTAATTCTACATTTTAAATACTTCAAAATTGTACACATATATAACATGTAGCATAATGTTTATTTTGTTATGTATTTTTTCATTTTTATGATTGCGTTCATTATGATAATGTTTTCTACTTTTTTGCAGGTGGATGATCGGGGAAAGTCCCCAGCTGTTGATCAGACGACTGCAGCCTCGAGGAAACAGGTAAACCTGAATGTAATTCCACATTTTAAATACTTCAAAATTGTACACATATATAACATGTAGCATAATGTTTATTTTGTTACGTATTTTTTCATTTTTATGATTGCGTTCATTATGATAATGTTGTCTACTTTTTTTGCAGGTAGATGATCGGGGAAAGTCCCCAGCTATTGATCAGACCACACCATCGTCTAGGCATCAGGTAAACCTAGATGTAATTCTAGGAATCTATCATGATAGATAATTTTTTGTTAATATTATTTTTTTGCTCAAACAATTGATTCAACAATTAGGTAATGTTTTATCTATTTTGTTGCAGACAAATTATTTGGTTTGTGAAACAATAACAGAACCGCCTAGAGATTCTGATGTCAACGTGTTGTTGAATGATGATGACATTGGTTCTTCTATAGACCTGGTGAAGCTGCTACAGAAGACCTTGAAAAAAAATTCATGTGGATATGCTTCGTCTGTTATTCATAGTTCCATAGACAGATGAGATCAAAGCAAAGGTTCAAGTGTTGATCCATAGATCTCAGAACTTGAAAGTAAGTTGCGGAATCATAATATGAATTCATTTAGAACTTTATAATTTTTAATTTTATATAATTGAATGGTTTGTTTTTACAGGAATTTCTGGAACCACACACTGTTGGTGAAGGCGGTGTTGGGCCAAGTGAACAAACCACTCCACATACACCACATACTGCACCCATTTTTTCGACTGAACAATCGGTAAAACGTTCCACGACACCCATGAGTCCAGCAGAGGGTGCAGCCAATGCTGACCGATGCACACCAGATCGTGCATAAGAAGGGGTGGAGGCAGAGACTGATACTAATGTCGATGCTGAAGCAACATTTCCTAGATATTCCTGGGTCACTAGCACGGGTTCAATAGTGACAACATTTTTGGTGAACAAGGAACTCGTTCCAATAAAGATAGAGAAGATTCCAGGTAATTATAGATTGCTCAATTTAGGTTTTATAATTTGATTGTAATATACTGATATATATTTTTTTAAACTAATGATGGCATGATTGTTTTGTAGGAAATGATGTATTTTATAAAAATTTAAATGATTTGACCTTGGAGATCTTCGAGCCAACCATCCGCATAAGGTGGGACAGATAGACAAAATATTTAAAAGATGAGCTAACTAATCGGTTGGTTGGCTTGTTCGGCAAAGATACGATTGATACAACGAAGGTCCTAAAGAAAGTTGGACAACATATGAATATTGTTCGAGACCAATATAGGGTTCACCTAGAAAAGAACCCTAGGTATGAGCACCCTTCGATGATTCCATCAAGGGAGTGGAAAGCCCCAGT
Organism: Pseudotsuga menziesii; assembly: GCA_001517045.1. Lineage (NCBI taxonomy): Eukaryota > Viridiplantae > Streptophyta > Pinopsida > Pinales > Pinaceae > Pseudotsuga > Pseudotsuga menziesii. The sequence goes on along the minus strand of LPNX010512151.1, from coordinate 413,352 downwards.
GGAAGATGGAAAAGAGAGGGCTCTAAGAAAAGCAGGAAATATACCACCATGCATAGGGAGGTATGCAATACATTCTACAATGTAATGGTAAGCCATATTATTATTAATTTTTATATCGAATTTGGAACATCTAATGTAATTCAACATTTGATTAGGCTGTCAAACAAATCAAAGGTCACAAAGGAAATACGGGATAAAATTGGTCAACACAAGCTTGGTCTTGGTCGTTATTCAAATTTGGTGGCACAGTTTGTAAGTATCGAAAACTCGATACTGCATCCAAATAAAAAATAGAAAATTATTTTCGTTTTAATCCGGCGCAAAATGTAAAATTAATGACGTTATGCAAATATGCAGGGTGACAAATTCAAGGAAGTGCCCACTTAGGAAGACTTGAAGCTTGGATTCCAACACGGCTTTGAAGTTGTTGTTGAGCGCCGAAAAAGATTGGCTGGGCATACATGGTCTTTTGGTGATCCATCTGGTGCACATGTATATAAAAACTATATAGTTTAATGAAAATTTATTAATTCTCATGCAATCTCTTTGTTATAAACAATTAACATAAACTATTTATTCTATTTTGAGCAGGAAAGCAATGATCTCGTTAATGTCTATGATGTACACCAACCAGTTGAATATCATGCTTTGATTCCTGGTAATGAATTTATTAATATGCTATTGTTTTGTATAAATAATTGCAGATGATGAACATTAATTGTACTTTCCATAATTCAACTGCGGTGCATGTAGATGTAGGTAACACGGGATAATGAAGAACATGATGTGCCCACACCAGGTAAAAAAATACCTTTGTAATGTTTTTTTAAATGAATTACTTGTAATTATAAAAACAAAAAAAAATTAATGCAACATTTTCACATTATTGCAGCAATTCTGAGCCCCTTGCCGCAAGATCAAAGTGGTGAGCAATCTACTAGGGAGGCCGAACAACAAATTCCAGAAGATGCGCTTCTTGCTCATTATGTAAAGAGAAGAAAAGTAAAAAAGAAGTGAATGAATAAATTTTGAGTAATTCTTTTTTATAACACAATGTCGTGCATGGTTTTTTTCGCTATTTGATGAATCAATGGTTTAATGAATGGTTTACTGAATGGTTTTATCGGCTATTGATTGAATGAATGATTTAATGAATGTTTTTTCCAGCTATTGAATGAATGAATGGTTTAATGAAAGTTTTTTTCAGCTATTGAATGAATGAATGGTTTAATGAAATCTTTTTTCAGCTATTGAATGAATGAATTTGCACTAAATTTTTATTTGCAAGTAGATGCATTAGGTTTGGGGAATTGAGAGTCATGAGAGGGGGGAAGGTGCCATAAGAGCTTCCACCTTCATGTGGTTGGTCAAGTTTAGTAGAGAATATTAAATTATTCTTGAAACATAGAGGAACTCAATGAATGATAAGGAATTATGCATTAAAAACAATTATTTCTATAATTGTAGTGTTTAAATTTTACTATTGCTATTTGACTCATCCATCGAAACTTGTTACAGATATCCTTGGGAAACATTTTCATATTTTAGAGGAAAAATTGGCATTTTGATGTGATCGATGGCCTTATATACATAGTGTTGTGGTTTTCAATGTTTCCTAAGGTGATCTCTTATTACCAATTATTTTACTTGAATAGTATTCTAATTTACATTTTTAAATTAAAAATGTTCATCAACAGTAAAATGTTCATTATTATTGTTGTTTTTATTCTTTGAGACAAACTACTTAAACTGTATTTTTTTAGCTTCGTTTTGTTATTTTCATAAACATGCAAATATTTATTTGATGGGTCCTAATATGAAACTATTGCAACAAGAAAATATTTGTAGTATGTTGAAAGATGTTTTGAAAGGTAAAGAAAAATAAGACAGTGTGAAGCTCCACAAAGCAAGGTAAGTTGTACCAAAAAATTATAATTAGTATCGGCAACATATTCCTAATTCTCATACATATTTTGCTTCTGCTAATTTGATTTGTATTCCATACTTGCTCAATTTGTACCATTCTGTGTTCTCTAATTTTTTTACTTGCTTGAATTGCTAATAAAAATGATCAAATATGCTTAGCAATTATCAAATATGCTTAGAATTCCAAAAACATGGACAACATGTTTTGTTGGTTGAAAATGTTAGGTTCCTTGTTGTTGGTTTTGAATGGTTTTCATTGTAACACAATCGTTGTCAAAATAATAGATATGTTTTTCACATCTAATTAGATAAATACTAGATATGCTTTTCACATCTAATTAGATTGCAGATACAAACCTAGGGTTTCCCAAGATCTCTATATATGGTCAAAAGTGATCATATCAAAGAGATGGTTATTTTTCTTGATCTATATAGCTAGAGGCTCTAAAGTCACTTTATGGATTTGTTGATTATTCTTCACCCACGTAATCACCAACATGGAATATCCATAGACCTAAACTCAGTGAAGACCATTTGTCTCAACAACCATCAATAAGGATCTAAGATCACTTATTCTACATAATTGTTAGAACCATTACCTAGACTTGCCTTAAACTTGAAGTATTGTATATCATTTAGAATAGAAGTCCACCCAGGAAACTAATATTCTTATCACCTTTTTGGTCCCATCAAAGAATCCCCAAGCTATTGTTTTGTCAATTTGAAGCTCCCTAACCTAGCAAGGGACTTTATTAGGAATCTTTCTTAACGTGTTGAAATATAGCCAAAGTCTGTGTAGAAACCTTGACTATAGGGATGTGCAAATTGTCAAATAAAATAGCACTCTGATAAAGTCAAATGCTCGAAAGAGCAAGGAAGGGAATATCCCTCTTCTTGTTGATATTTTTCTTCTAAAACCAAACCTGCAAACCTGACCATTGAGCAATGTCCCTCCATATTTGAAGTGCAATAGGACATAATCTAGAAAGGTGCATAATATTTTCCTCACAATTTCTATAGAGGATATAATAACTAGGTCTCTCAATGCATCTTTTTTGTAGCAAATCCTATGTAAACACTTTGTCATTCATTGTAGCCACATATGTATAATATATTTTTTAAGGGATTTAAGCTTTTATAACTTTGACTACTACCACTTAGGATCTTGTTGTGTCCTAATCCTCAGAAAACTATAACCCTGACGAGCTGTATATCTCCCCCCAATCTTATTCAAATACCATCTTAGCTTGTTAGTGTCATCATTAATTTTGATATGAACTTTCTTAGTTCCTCCTTGACTAAATTCATAATAAGGAGTTGATCCCCCAAACACATATGGAATAGTTTTCCTTTTGAAAGAAACCTTCCTTCACTAATACATTTGGTTGGATTTTTCCACGAAATATTTCCATGTTTTGAACATTCATGGATTAATACTTCATTTTTTTTATCATGGCGGAAAAACCGTGGAAATATCGACGTTTTTAATTTTAGAGGAACTTTCGTCTCTATATCGACAATATATGGCTATCTTTGCACACCCGCCAAACCAATGCCATCTTTCAATGCGTGGGTCAACTCATGCATTTTCGGCACATTTGCTATAGTTGTGACAAGGTTACTGGTGATTGATTGAGCGTGGATTGAGGCCATATTTCTTTATCAACCATATGCAAAACTAGAGAGATAAGTCATACTCTGCTTCTTTAACGGGTGACTCAACCGGAAAAAGAAGATCGGCCAACCTTTAGAGGACAATATGGAACTTGTGGGAAACGACGTGCCTACACTTTCCCTTGAAGAAGATGTTGTTGTCACAACTTTGGTTGGAATGCATGGAAATGAAAATGCATATCAATGGGAGGAATTTGTGAACAATGATATGGACCGTTCACCAATGAGTGATGAAGACCTAATTCATGCCAAATATTCTTTTGATGGTAGATTTGTTTTTTTCTTTATTTGAGAAAATGGTACATTTCAAAGAACAATCTACCTTGCAGGAGGATTCCTTCAAAGCTAGCAACGAATTGTGCAGAACTAAGGATGTCCAAATTCTTGATTTGGTACATCGTGTTACAGGTTTAGAGAAAAGAATTGTGGAAACTGAAAAAATAATTGGCCAGAAGGATCAACTTATTAAAGATCAATGTTCTAAATTTACCATAGTTCTAGCAGAATCGATTTCTGACCTTGACAGACTAAAAGACATGTATCATGCTCTAAAGAAAAAATATGAGGAAACTATAGGGAGACTTGAAAATGAGCTAAAAAAATAGGCCTGAAGTTTTGAATATGCCACCACTGAAAACTGTATTTGGAAAGGAAGCAGAAATTTAGCAAGAATTGAAGCAGAAAGAAACATTTATTGTAGGTTTGAAGGTTGAGTTTCAAAGGGCATTGAGAGAAATGATCATTAAACAACAAAATGAGACTGCAGAATATGAAGCAAGATTGGAAAAATTGAATAAAATAATTAAAAACAAAAATGAGTTGCTACAAAAAAAGAGAATTGAAAGGATTTCAGCAACTCTCGAGGCTAAAAGTGCTGGAATAGGAAAAAATCAACAGTTAAGGGTAAACAAGTCTGCACACCAGAAGAATCAACAATCAAGGGTAAATAGGTCTGCACACCAGAAGAATCAATAGTCAAGGGTAAACAGGTCTGCACACCAAAAAAATCAACAGTCAAGGGTAAACAAGTTTGCACACCAGAAGAATCAACAGTCAAGGGTAAATAGGTCTCCACACCAGAAGAATAAACAGTCAAGGTTAAAAAGGTCAGCACAACAAAAGAATCCAAAGTGGAGGTTAAAAAGGCTATCACACCAAAACTTTTTGGCAGTACAAAACTAGGTGATGTAACTATGGAGAGCTTACTCCAGTTTCAGAAGTCCTTGCAACAACGAGAGAAGACCTTGAATGAAGCTGCTTCAACAATTAATTTTGACCACCGTTGCCTCCTTTTGGGCCGCCAATTCGTTCGTTACGTTCTTGTCCGGAGTGGTGTCAAATCTCATGATCGCATACACAATTGTCGTGGATTTGCTCGCCTATTTCCTGCTCTTCAGTGGCTTCTTCATCAACAGAGACCGAATCCCGTCCTACTGGATCTGGTTTCACTACATTTCCCTGATCAAGTATCCGTACGAGGCCGTGCTGCAAAACGAGTTCGACAATCCTGACGCGTGCTTCGCCACAGGAACTGAGGTGTTCGATGGGACACCTGTGTCACAGCTGAGCCCTGAGCTCCAGCAATCCTTTCTGAAGCTCTTGAATACAACCAGCAACATCGATATCACGGCTACAACCTGTGTCACAAGGGGGATCGATATTCTGCAATCTCAGGATGTGACGCAGTTGAGCAAATGGAATTGCCTATACGTGACGGTGGCATGGGGAGTTCTGTTCCGAATCTTATTCTATGTATCCCTTCTGCTTGGAAGCAAGAACAAACGCCACTGATAGTACTGGACTTCCTGGCAAACAGTCAACAATGTGGGTATGTAGGCTTTAACAAGTAGAACCTCCATAACAAAACAGTTGGTAGATTCATTAAGGCCATCGAGCTCTTTGGACTAAAGGATAACTTCTTCGTTGCTAGCAAGGCGTTGCACTACAAGAAGGTAATGTAAGAACCACCTTTAAAATAAATGCACAGAGAGCCACCTTTTAAGTACGCTGAAAATTGAAGTATTAAGTTGTTATACTTATATTATTCATTGCCTCAAAAGGTTTAAGTGAATATCCAAGTGGTGTAGGTGAATGTCCGGAAGGGACACCAATTTGAAGGTGTAAGTGAATGTATAAAGGGTAAATAAGTCAAAAATTTGAAGGTATAAGTGAATGTATAAAGGGAAAATAAGTTGGAAAGTGTGTAGGTGTGATGAAATGAAAATAAAATTATTTATATTAAAAATATTTTTGTTATGCATTTTTTATATAGTATATTTATGTTTTTTTTTATTAAAGATTTTACTCACATGTCTTTTTAAAGAATTTGGTTTGTTTGAGAAAAAAATATGTAGATTTTTTTAAAGAAATTGATTTATTTGTAAAAACAATAAATTGGTGTTTTTATTTATCTTTACTTAATGGATTAGACGTGAACTTTAAAAAAATGACAAATGACAAATTCTTATAAGCAGACTTAAACTCTAAGCACGGTTTTTTGATGTGTCCTCTTTTGGTAAAATTGAATGTTACATATTTTTGGATTGAATTTGAAGTTATAAAACATTATTTTAAAGTAAAATATGATCTTCAAAATTATCTAATTTTCTTTCTCGTACAAATTATTTTAAAGTGAATTATGATCTTCAAAATGATCTAATTTTCTTTCTCGTACAAAACGTTCTTGAGACAAGAAAAGGAATTTCGTTTTAGTCATCTTGCCTAGAAAAGCGTTATTGCATGAGTTTTGTTCACTTGGGATAGAAAAAATATATTTTTCTTTTCATTGTCCTTTTTTGAAAATGTTATTGTATGTATTTTTTTTAATTGCTAGTTATTGAAAATAATAATTAATTTTATTAATTAATAATTATTGTTAATTTTTAGGTTTTGTAACTGAAGTCGTGGAGTAAGAGAGTTAAACAATTTAAATCTTTCTTTTATTAACTCTCCTTTAGACATGTTTCAAAAAGGGTGATTACTCTCAAGGCTGGCATAATGTTGTATTAATAATTTTTGGAGGAAACTTCTTTTATTAACTCTCCTTTAGACATGTTTCAAAAAGGGTGATTACTCTCAAGGCTGGCATAATGTTGTATTAATAATTTTTGGAGGAAACTCTATTCACTGAAGGATATGTTGATTTGGTAGATTTGGCATGAACTTGTTATATAGGCCTAAATATATGTTATTATGTTTTATGATGGTCTTACTAGAGGATACATCTAGTAAGAGTACAATGTGAGAGTCCACAAGAAAGTCCTATAGATTGTTGAAAGCAAAATAAACAAAGTTATATGAAATAGGCTGGCATAATGTTGTATTAATGATTTTTGGAGGAAACTCTATTCACTAAAGGATATGTTGATTTGGTAGATTTGGCATGAACTTGTTATATAGGCCTAAATATATGTTATTATGTTTTATGATGGTCTTACTAGAGGATACATCTAGTAAGAGTACAATGTGAGAGTCCACAAGAAAGTCCTATAGATTGTTGAAAGCAAAATAAACAAAGTTATATGAAATAATGGTACTACCTAGATAAGTATTTGAGCAAGGAAATATTTGTATGCTCTCCTAATGTAAGGATGTAGAACTGTTCGTGATGGGGTATTCTTTGTTTGAAGGCTAAGAGTCTATTTTTGAGATGTAAATATTTTTCTGTGATTCAATGAATAGCAGGAAAAAGGATTTTCTTATGAAAAAAAGGACAAATCAAATGATAGGGATGTCTAGATGGAATAACTTGTAATTATTATATAAAATGATAGGGATGTAGTGGTTTAGAGATGGAATAACTTGTAATTATTATATAAATTATATAACAAGTTAATGTTTTAAAAAAATGTAGCGATCCCTTCCAATATTTATGGTAAATATGTAAATGGTAAGATGGAATTGAGATATTTTTATAACATGTATAAATAAATGGATATTGATAAAAACTAAATGGAAAAATGATGTGACATATATTGATACATTGCCAAAAATAGTGGGGTTGTTAACTTGGTTGATTAATGAAGGATTGATTTCCTCTGGTGAATATATATATATATA
>LPNX010512151.1:383940-404857 GCA_001517045.1 Pseudotsuga menziesii | reverse complement strand
TATATATATATATATATATATATATTGAAATGGAAAAAAGAAATGACAGCATGAGCGCCAACATGCCAGGGGTACTAATCCAAAAGAGAAATGATGTTAAGAAAAGCATAGATTACAAAATATTTAATATTTTCTTTTTATTAAAAGTTTTTTTATACAATTAAAGACGATATAAAGTATAGATTTTGGTTTTTACTTGGGAATGTATGGGATCATTTTATGGATAAATTGTAAATGTGTGGTTATAATGATAAGAGTGAAGCTGTGTAAGTATAAATAAATGAATTTAGCAGCAAAGTTGCTTATACCTAGCACAATGGCTTTTATGTGTATTGTGCTTTATGTAGTTGAAGAATGTGATTTTCATTCTATATGGAATAGAAATTGTGTTTTTTTTCATGGGGGAACAAATGCATGCTTTTATGTACCATGTGGTAGGTTTTCCATAATGAAATCCAAGTTATGTAAATGTTAACATTTAATATAATATACAACGGTTCAAGATGGTCATGGAGAGCACAATAGGGATATGATTCCACATGAGGAGAAGAGGAAAGAGGGGTTTTGAGAATGTTAACCCTCTATTATTAAGTTCCATTCTTAGATCTCATCTCTTTTCCACCTCCAGAATTGATCCATCCCCCTTCATCGACTCATAAAACCAATCATTAAATGGATGTAAGAGGTTGGTGGGGAAGTCTTCTCATGTAGTTATGGAAGCATGGGATAAGTACAATCATCATGGAGAAGTGTAAAAATACTTCATTCCTCATGCCAGAACAAATTCCATCCTTTATTTCCCTCAGCTCTTTCATTTCAGTCACTCCATTCATTATCTTTTTCTCATGTGCATGCCCTACATTGCTCATGTTGTGTTCTTCACTGCTAACCCTTAATCAATTTCGAAATTGACCAAAACTTAGTGTTATGCACCAAATTTCCAAAAGCACATAAAATAAGAAAGAGAGAGTAATCCAATGCCTTAAGAATGAAGATGAATAAGAAGTCTCTTCAAGGGGGTAACCTCCTTTTACAATGTATGAAATACGTAAGACAAGATGAAATGAACCTCACTAGGTTTTCTTGGTGTGTGTATATATATATATATATGAAGGAGAAAAAGAGTACAGTTATAATTGAATAGATCCACTACTACCATAATGATAATATTTTCTCCTAACTTTAGTAGACCCATGATAAAATCGATTGTTACATATTCTCAACGCCGACTTTGTATGCATAATGGTTGTGGAAGATTCGGTGTCTTGATTGTCTCTCCTTTGTTTTGTTGCCAAACCAAACATTATACCACAAACTTTTGGACATCAATTTTAGGACCTTCCCAAAAAAAATAACGTCCTCCTATAGAAAAAGTGTGCAATTCCAAAAGGACCTTTTGTTTGAGTTAAGAATTATAGGTGATCCTATTACCATTGTGAATCATTTTCCACACAAATTTATCTAGTAAAATAGGGTCTTATGTAGTCATTGAATTATCTTGTGTACTTCCTATTCATGTTTCCATTTTGTCCTTGCTTCTTCCACCCCATCATATTTCATAAGGAAATAACATATAGTAAGCCTTGTGTGTCATCTTCTTTTCTTGAAAGTGCATCTAGCGCTGCATTATTTTTTCCTTTTTTTGTATATAATTTCAAAGTCATAACCTAGAATATTTGTAACCCATTTGTGTTTCTCTTATGAATATATTTGTTGTTTGAAGAAGTCCTTAAGGTTTTCCTAATCTGTTCTTACCTTGAAGCGTCTTCCTTTTAGGTAAGTGTGTCATTTTGTAATTGCATGTAGTATGATGAACATTTCATTTTCCTAAGTTGATTAAAGTTTTTTTCCTTTAAGTTGGAAAATCTCAAAGGCAAGCAGAGGTCTTCCTTATTGCATTAAAACTACAGCAATTCTATGCCTTGAGGCTTCACGTTCCATAGTAAAGGGTTTTTTGAAGTCAGGCATGACTAATATAACAATTGTACACATGGCCATTTTAAGTTTTTTGAAATTTTTGGCTGCTTCTTGAGTCCAAGGGAATGCATCCCTTTTTAGTAACCTCGTTAGAGGTTCTACTATTTGACCATAATTCTTGATGATCTTGTGGTGGTATTCTATTAATCCTAAAAATCCTCTAATATTATTCAAGGTTTTTAGAATTGGCCATTCTGTGATAGCCTTGATTTTTTTAGGGTCCATGTTTACATCTTCCTTAGATACAATATGACCCAAATATTCCACCTCCTTAATGAAAAAATAACACTTAGAAGACTTGGAATATGGTTGGCGTTCCTTCAATAGTTTTAAGACCTAGCCAACATGTTGTACATACTCTTGCCAAGATTTTCTATAGATTATTATATCATCCAAAAAATACTAAGACAAATTTATGAGGAATGGCATAAAAATGGAATTCATCAAGCTTTGAAATGTGGAAGGTGCATTGGTAAGACCAAATGATATCATTAAAATTTCATAATGACCTTCATGTGTTTTGAATAACTTTTTCAGAATGTATTATTTCTTTAGTTTGATGATATCCAAAATTAAGGTCCAACTTGATAAAGAAAATTGCTCCATATAATCCATCCAATAATTGATCAATGACACAAATAGGAAACTTATATTTAATGGTCATCTTATTGAGCTCTCTGCAATCTAGAAACATATGCCATGGACCTTTCTTTTGCAAACCATCACCATTGGTGCAGAGAAGACACTTTGGTGAGGTTGAATGATGCTTGCATCTAACATTTCTTGAACCATATTTTCAATCTTACTATTTTGTGCATATGGGTACATGTATGGTCTTATGGTAGGCGAGACACTTCCTAGTTGCAAGTGAATAGAATGGTCATCATCTCGAGTAGGTGGAAGACATTTAGGCATTTATCCAAATACCTTGGAATGATTGTCACATTTGTGCAACTACTCCATGGTGTCCCTTTTTTAAGAAATTTTTCATGTCGTTAGAGCTTATCACTTTAGAGGGTTTCCATGGAATACCTCTGAGTTCAATTTACTTTCCTTATGAGGAGAATATCATGAAAAGTTCAGAAAATTAAGAGTCAATTTTCCCAACTGTTGTAGACATTGGACCCCCAGTACAACATCAACACCGCCCATTTAGATTGCAATAATTGGACTATCTAATAAATACTCCCCCATAGTAAGCTTAATACTATGGCACTTCATTGAACAATTTATAGTACTTCCATTTGCAATCATTACTTGTAATTCCAATGTTGGATATATAAAGCAATTGAGAATCTTGGCTAGTTTGGAATTAATGAAGTTTTAGGTACTACCATAATCAATCAACATTGTTACCTTTTTCTTTTTGATATAATTTTATATCCTAAGAGTTCGAGGGGTGATAATGTCCTCCAATGCATGAAAATATATGGTTGGAGTAATATCTTCTATATCTACCTCTTGAGATTGTTTTGGTTATGTATCTTCTTCCTCTTCACAATCTATGTAGATTACTTTCCTCACACATCACTTATGCCCCTTACTATACTTGTTGTCAGAATTAAAAAAACAGTCCCTTTTCTCTTATTTCCACCACTTGTTGAGGTTTCAACCTTGTAGGCTAAGTGAGGTTGGGTAAGAAAACGTTTCCTTATCTATAGGTGTTAGTAGCATCCCTTCTAGTAGCCATATTTTTACTTTTAAATTTCCTTTCCAAACTAAAAACATTCTCCAATGATTTCGGTTCAAAGAGACTTACCTTATGTTGAATGCAGTTCTCCCTTAAAGCGCCCATGAACAAATCCAACAAATTATCCTATGGAATGCTCTTCACACTAAGACTCAACTTCTAAAACTGCTTAATGTGCTCTGTGACTGGACCTTTTTGCTTGAGATTTATTAATTGGCGGGACAAGAGACAATAGAGTCATTTTTATGGTTACAAATCCATTGGTACCATATAAATTGACTAGGTTCTAAATATACGGATCTAATAATTCCCTTTTGTAAATTTGGCACTTGGTGTATATCAAAGAATTGCTCCATTTGGAATATTCATGTTATGGATCAAAATTTCTCATATCAATCTTGGTAATAAAATAGTTCCTTGGTCATAAGTTGAACACATGAGGATTTGATGAATGATCAAATGTTAGGGACTAGAACCTTTTGTTCTCCAAGTATTTTTTAAATTTATCGGTATTTGACTGGGAAAAGTCCCTCTTGTTCTCCTTCTCCTCTTCTTGAGAAGATGAAATAAGAGGAAAGAGATGTCTCATCTCATTCAGAATTACACCCTTCATAACTTCAAGATCCTCTTTACTAGCCATATTTTTCAACTCATTTTCTCTATCATTTTGTGTGTTTATCGATTGAACATGTGTCACTAACTTATCATTAATTCCCTTAAACTTAGCCTCCAAATGGGATAGTTGTTTACACATTTCTTCATTTTCTTCATGAGTCATGGTTGAGGTTTTGGGAGAAGTACTTTTTACTCCACATATTTCCATTATATCCCGTCGATATTTACGATAGTTCTTCTTTATTTTCTATTTATAACACCTTTTCAATCTCCCGAAACATATATTATAATAAAACGTTACACAAGTTTGAAGTGAACATACCTTTAAAATCCTTGGTTTATAGGTTGTCTTGTTGGTCGACCTTGCTCTTAAATTATCTATGAAACTTTAGCTACTAGAGTATACTTTTTTATTCTTCTATGGTAGCCTATCATGTTTTCTCTACAATGCCATTGGTTTGGCCCAATTCTAATGTGCCAAGAGAGATTTATGGTAACTTTCCCCAAAAATGTTATTTTTGTCCCTTTCAGGAGAGCGAACGTGTATGGCTTGACACATGTTTGATTTTCCTTATCTTCTTCTAATTTTTTTATCGCAAACAATATGATCCGTATTGTTTTTGATGCAATATGTGGAACTCAATTTGGATCTCTCGAGACTCGGATATAAAAATTTTACTTAGAACACATGTTTGAAATTAGTTTTTCGACTAGTAAAAAACCATAACTTCTGGCATACTATAAATCCAAACTTATAATGAACCAATACATGAATTTTTTACCATAGATACTTCTCTATGTTCTTTGATGCTTCTAAAACTTTCTCTATCTAAAACTTCCCTGGAAAAAAAATTGTAGGAAAACTTGCTTCGATACCAAATGTTATGCAAAAAAATCCTAAAAGAGCATAAAATAAGAAAGAGAAAGTAATCCAATTCCTTAAAAATTAAGTAAAGAGATGAATAAGAATCCTCTTTGATGTGACAAACTCCTTTTACAATGTATCAAATACACAAGACAAGATGAGATGAATCTAAAAATAGGTTTCCTTGGTATATATATAGGAGACAAAAGGTACAATTACAAATCTAGTTGACCATACAATTACAATTAAGGTCCTAGCTGACCAATAATGACAACACTAACATAATAATAGAAATAGAATGTTACAATATATAGGGATTAACTCATAGCACAATGAAGGGGAAATTGTAGATCTTGGAAGAAACCTAGATGGTTGCAGGTGATGTTGGCATACTTTCGGTCGACCCAGGTTCAGATCCCTCATTCATCAACAAAGCCCAAGATATTGGCCCAACAGAGCAAGACTCTGTCAATAACACTTATGACACAAATGTAATCTCACCTGAGATATCTTATGGAAACTTCCAAAACCAGGTTTCTGCAGTTATGTGGGGATTTTCACCCTTACAATAATTTATCCAGTTGCTCAACCAAAACCAGGAATTATAATTTTTATTCTTATTTATTCATTCAAGATAATAGTCTATTTATTCGTCAACATATACCACAGTATTTAACATAAAGAACTATCACGGATTCAATCTATTAGATTTGTGACACATATCGATAAGAGTTATTCAGAATAGAGACTATGTGACATAAGTTCAGATCCACTTCATTCACAACATACATGCACTCGACATAAACATAAATGTCACAGACACACAAAGACAAGATTTAATGTGGAAACCCATCTGGGAAAAACCACAAAGCTGCTCTTCATCTAAACTGAAAAATAGGTTATCACCTTTGGTCTGTGTAGGATGCTTGCAGACTCTTCTTTAGATATTCTTTACAATTTAGACATATTTCTCTCCTCTCATGATATATAGTTTTGGGTCTATGTACTTCTTCTCTTCTTCTCTCAACTGTTGATCTGCACACAGCCTGGATCGATCCTCTTTCTAAGTAGCTCTCTTCTCTCTCAACCTAGACCCACCCACACATGGCTTGGGTTCATGATTTTATAAGCTTTTACAAATATTGATCCAACCTTCAATTGACTCACAACTATCAGTTAATAGGATATCTTTCTATTTCAATACATTCAGTTACATCTCAAAATAGGCACTATCGGCCCAAAAATACAATTACACTTTATTACTAAAAGTCGCCTAAAAGCAAACTTTTAGTCTAATTAACTCTTTCCAAAACTAGTTGAACTCTTCTTTTAAATTGCTTTATTATTCTTTTGTCATGATTTTTTTCGTTGTGGATTGTCCTGTGACAACTCCTTTCGTCACAAATCCTTCCTAGGGCCAACATGACCCCAACACTCACCTATGGCTTCTCCCGAGCCACATCAGTATGAAAGTTCAGTAAGTGTGACGTTGCTTTGAATTTATTAGAAGATTTTCATTACTTATTCAATATCCTATTGCACTTCTACTTCCGTCTTCTTCAATTTTTCTACAAATTCGAAACTGAGGTGTTCCGAAGTTGTAAGTCCAGCTGACCCCAAAAATTGTTGCACCTTATCATGTATAGGATGAATGATGCATGTAAATTTATCTTCTTCCACTTGTAACTCTACAACCGTGTGAGTTCTCTTTTGTTATTGTGTTCACAGTTTTGCAACGTGTTATTGTAGTATCTTCATGCCGACAGCCTTTTCCGTATTTTCTACTATCGAAAACTTCTTTACTTCATTTTTCAACTGGCTAACCTCTATCTCGACAGTGCATAGTTGTTTTATTACTTTTTATAACTCTTCATCGCCGATCAAAGCTTCTAATGACTGAGAAACTTGCTCAACCACTTTGACACAAAGTGCTTCTGCTTCTTCTAACTTCATCACAGCTTCAGTTGTTGCCTTTCTTCTTTCTTCTAGCACCTCTGGAGGTGTACTAGGTTTTAATTGTAGTTCCAACTCGATGACCCTCTTCCGAAGGTTCTCTAAAACTTCACCAAGTCAAAATACTTTGGCTTCTGAAAACATCCTAGGCATAATGCCTTCATCTGTAAAAATGCTACAAGCGAGTGTAATAGTCATATCCAATCAATGTCATTCGTCCCGTGACATATTTTCTTTCTGTTATGCTTCTTGGATTGTTTTCTCCATTTTATTAACAAATTTGTGGGAGGAATTTACCTGATTTATCAATGCACGCTCTCTATTCTTCATTTCTATGGTTGTAGCATTCTGAATAGCATGTACTTCATACATCGTCAGTGCAAAAAAATTCATGGTGACATGGCCCATATATCTGACCATGGTATTCATCTCTGGCGTTTCTAAGTCAATTTCTTGACCAATAATTAGAACCCTTATTGGTGGATTTGGCATTGTTGTATTGCTAGGTCGCTCTTCAAATGAGCTAGCTATGTCCCGCATCTCAAGAAATTGTAGCGTGTAGTCGAGTGCCACTCTTACTTCTTTTACGGCCTTACAAAGTGTCTACAATAAATCTACAATGCTTCATGTCAACTTGGTTTGTCTATCATCTATTTTTTTGAAACTTTGATTGACAACTTCTTCCATTGATTTTGTCTATAGAGTGTAATCATCATTGGTGAGGCTGACAACACCAGATGATTTTCTGCCCTTCCTCTTCTTCCTAATCTTCTCATACTTCTTTGGTTTCTTTCTCTTTTCTCCCATTGTTGGATCTGTTAGAGTTGTGCTAGAGTCATCATGATTATGAAAGATTCTTGTGGTTTCTTCAACTGGTGGATCCCCCCCTTGATATACATTCTTCTTTGTGGATGAGTCATCCTATCACAACTCTTCTTTGGCAGATATTTGGTCCTTTGTGATAGGCACTCTTCATTCTGTCGGGTAATATTACATGATGGCATCAACTTCAGCAATATATAGCTAAATCCACGTTGCCAAACATTGTTTTTGCAGATCATGTCGAGGCTCTAAAAAAATATGATGGGCCTTGACTGAAAATATGATAATGTTGCTAAACCGCTTAATGGTTGTCGTGGTGATCCTGTCCTGCTTCCTAAAAAAAATCGAAGGGCCTCAACCTGCAAAAATAATTCTACATTGTTGTCTTTTTGCCGCATGGGTTTCTCCTTGTTGAACCAGAGATTATGTTATCGATCTCCTCGACATAGGACGGGCACATCTACCCCTTGGTAGTTTGTGGTTATGCCCATGCGTTAAAAGAAATCAAAATTAGTATCCAATAATAATGAAATGGGATACCTTTTTCTTTTACCTCTTCTACATCTGCTAATAGTTTATTTGGAATATAGTGTGAATAGTCGAGTTGGACTCTTGCTGCACACAGCTCTGCCGCAACAATTTTCCCTGGAGTACATGGGTATGGTCGCATATTGTGTGACAACTTGCTAGATAAAATTTTCTCTATGAACCAAACAATGGTTTCATTGATGGAGGCGGTAACAAAGCCTCGTGTATCCATTTTCAGCTCATACTTCTATTTTAACTTATTTGTTATGGTTGTGTCTTGGTCTTTTCCAAAAAATGGTGATGGCTCGATGCCTACAAGGGGAAACATGTTGATTGCTACTATCAGCTCGACATCTACTGAAATCTTGTAGTCGATCCATAGAAATTCTCCATGGAATAATAATAGAAATTGTTTAACAAAGGAATGGACTTATGCTATGCGGCCAAAATGTGGCATGTGCATCAATGATAGTAATCCATCTTTTTCCAATCCCCTTTCTCATTCTTTTAGAACCATGCGGATAGGGCCATCATCTGTGTCATGAAGAATCATCATATATCTATTCATTTCCAATTCTAGAAACTTGTGCAAGTTGCGGTCAACAAATACCACCTTCTACAAGTTTGGAACTATGTTCATCGTTACCAAAACTCCTTTCGGTATAGTTGGTTCTACCAATTGATACTTTTCATTTTTTCCAAGTCCGACATTAGGTGGATTGGTTGGTCTAGGCTAGACATAGTCTGGCAACATGGATGCAGATCAAGTTGGGTCGTCCTCTGGTGGAGGTGTTGTTTCCTTATTACGGGTACCTGATCATTTCCTTTTTGACGTGCCAAGTGGGTCTGGTTGTAAAATAACTCATGGAATCACCGGTGACTATGCAAATTCTTCTTCAACTACAAGAGATGGTGAAACAAATGCATAAGTCTCTTCCATAATGGTCGTAGGTGGAGGAGTCTCGATGCTTGATTCTTGAATGGTGCTCGCACTGGAAACGGAAATGACCATACTCTGCGAAAAATCACCTCGTCTCTTTGCAATTGCAAACAAATAGCTTAGCGTACTCATTTAGATGTAATATAAATGAATGAAGCTTCAACGTGAAGAAGATATACATTCACCCATTCAATCAATCATTCCTTCACATGATCGGGCAATAAATGGAAAGGTGGCAGTGATTTCCATCATATGGAGCAATCTTTCTAATCATTACAAGGAAACTACCAATCAAATCATCACTTCAACTGTTAGTTCAACGGTATTTATGGTGCATTAATGATGAAAGTAACCAAAAAGCACGTCACTGAAATATCCCATATACTCAAATTAATGTCTTAGCCAACTATCACTTCTGACAAAAATTAATTATGCGACAACAATTCTCTTCATACGACACATTTCTCTTCTTGCGACAAAATGAAAGGCTTATCCACTATTTGCAACAGACAGATGGTATGCGAAAACTTTTGTTTTCCTCGCAGACATATCACCTACAACATAACACTCATAAATATGAAACAAAACACTCATAATAACATGCATAAACAACACTAATAAATCTATGACTTTTTGTCTTTTTTCGTTTTCTTTTCTCTTTTCTCATCATTTTTTTAAACTCTTTTTGAATTATCAGTTGACCAAGTCACGACTGTCCTGGTAAGGATTTAACTGGATTCCATACACCAATACTTTGAAAGGTCTTCAATATAATTTCTACAATTTCACTATGCCTCCTTCAGTGATCTGAATGATAACATACATTCCTAGCCAATGTGTTCTAAGCTTGTCAGGATGCTTCAAACACTTAATGTCATATAGAGGAACAATATCTCCGACCCGAAATTACTTGTTCTTGTTATGTCGATCATGCCATGTTTTCTGTTGCCCTTTCTCAACATTCTGATGATAGCCTGTGATAAGCCTATCTTCTTCCAATTGTTCAAGCTGCAACAATCTTTCTTTGATAGTGCCGACATCAATCATTTCGTAAATCGCAGCTATCCTCAAACTAGGTATGATATATTCCATCGCCATGACAACCTCTTGTCCATAAACCAATCGAAATGGAGTTTGTCGTGTCAACTTCTTACAGGTCATGCAATATGCCCATAGTACCGTGGATACCTTCTGGTCCCAATCATCTCTTTGAATATTTCATATCTTTGTTAATGTGTCCTCCATGATCTTGTTGAATGCCTCAACAACACCATTCACCTTAGGGTGATATGGTGTCATCTTCTTGTGCTAGATATGGAATTCTTCAGTTAATTCATCGATCAAATGATTGACAAAATGTGTGCCCTAATCACTTATCAAGATCTTCAGGCATCCAAATCTAGTTACAACATTGTCAAAAAAAAAGTTTGCAACAATATGGCGTTGCTTTAGCCCATCTGGTTAGGTAATGTGTCACAGTGATAATGTACCGTGAACTTGTTCTTTTCCCTGGTGGATTAATAGGTTCGAAAAAATAAAAAACCCATTTTTTGAATGTATGTAAGGTTATCTGAGGTACTAACACAATTTCTCTCATCAAGATGACTTTCCTGTTCTTTGGCAGATATCACATCTGCGATAATATTTTCGAGCACCTACATGCATAGTAGGCCACCACAATCCCATTTGTAAGACCTTATGCATTGTATATTTTCCTGTATAATGGCCTCCTACGACACCATCATGTGCCTCATTCAAGATCATTGGTTGTTTGTGCTCCAAAACACAATGTCGAATAATTTTATATGGTCCCATTTTGTATAATTGTCTGGCTATCAACTGGAAATCTGCAACACTCACAACTAATTGTTTCTTTTGTGTTGTCATGAATCCAAATGGTGTATATCCCATACTCAAGAATTGTATAATATCTCTGTAATGGCCATCAAACATCTTGATTGCAAATAATTGTGAACCTACAAGATTGTCATCAAGATTACTAGGTTCTTCTCCACTTTTGAGTCTCGATAGATGGTCGGGTCCTGAATCCAGTCGACTAGGTTTAACAATTATCTTGAAATCAAATTCTTAGAAGAGGATAAGCCATCAATAGATATTACCACCCAACACTGGGTTATTGACTCGGTATTTCAAATTTGAACGGTCTGTGAACATCTTGAAATGTCCACCCGGGAGATAGTGTTGGAATTTTTGAAGCGCATAGTACACAATAGCTAAGCCTTCTCTTTCGGTCGTGGTGTAATTCTTCTATATAGTTGACAATTTTCAGATAGAAAAGGAAATAGGATGACCAATAGCCTTGTCACCTAGATGCATGAGTACCACACCTAGCACGACATGTGACACATCAACATGTACATGAAACTCTTTCTTCCAATCGGGAAAAACTAGGATGGGTGTTGTAACCATTTTATTCTTCAGCAGATCCAATATCTCTTGGAATTGTTTCATCCACTAAGACTTAAAATCATTCTTTAGAAATTTATCCATGGGAGAAGTCCCCTCTACATATCCTCTAACAAAATTATGGTAATACCATGTATGTTCCAGAGTTGTTCTCAACTGCTTTACTATTGCGGGTGGTGGTAGGTTGATGATGATCACAATTTTAGCAGGATCGACCAAGATTCCATCATGACAAACCATGTGACCCAACATAATTCTAAATGGGGCACAAAAATAACATTTCTTTAGATTCAAATAAATTTGATACTATCTACACCGCTACAACATCATTATGAGGCTCTCAGTATGATCTTTTATGAGCCCAAATATAGTCCAACCATCAAAATAGGACTAAAGAAACTTATCAATAAAATCATTGAAAGAAGTCACTACTATCCTAGAAATAATAGCAGGAGCGTTCTTGTGTCCAAAGGGCATGATCATATACTGGAAACACCCCCATTCCGTCACAAAGGTGGCCTTGTGTCGATCTTCCTTTGTGATTCTGATATGATGGTATCCATAGAACCAATTAGTAAATGAATAAAATTCCTGACCCCTGACATTCTCTCATACCTCATCTGTAAACGGATTCAAAAATGGGTTGTGCAAGCATGAATCATTCAGTTTCCTTAAGTTGACATAGATACGCACTTCACCAGTAGTTTTCTTATCTTGCACTACCGTCAAACTGATCCAGTCAGATTCTTTGATAGGTTTTGTGATACTCACATCTAGAATTCTATCTAACTATGTCTTAACGTTTTCTTTATACCTTGGGTTCAGTTTGTACGGCCGTTGTTTAATAGGATTTGCATCGTGCTTCAATGGGATCTTCATTTCTCTAAGATCTCCGACAATGCCTTTCATCTTTGAAAATTTTGTGGGGAACAGATCCTAAAATTCATGCAATAAATCCATGATCTTCCCAACAATCTCATCATCCCAATAATCTCCAATATTGGTGAACTTTGGATTTTTTGGAGATCCAATATTTACTTTCTTGATTTTAATAGGTTTAGATTTTTTTCTCTCAAAATACCTGATCCTTCCACCACGCGAGTGCCTTCAGATTCTGAAATGTTAGTATCGTGGGGATCATCATCATTTGGTTCTCCTATTACATTATAGCACTCCATCCAATGTTAGACTGTTGTGTTGTTCTGAAAATAATTTTTTGTCGACATAGGAATATCCTAATATATCTTGCTCTTGATCACTTGTATAGAAGCATCAATCAATGGCTAATCATTGACAAATTCAAACATCTGGGCAAAATTTGCAACCAATTCTTCCCATTCTATTGTTCCTCGTCACATCTCGAGCGATGTATACCAGTTTCATGGTAACTGGGGCGGGCATGTCCTCAGTCTCCTATGCCCTCCTCTCACCCACTTCTATCCTCCTGTCACCTGCATCCGGGAGATGGGATTTGGCAGATGTTTGTATACATTCTTCCTTGAGGATGTTATCTGGGATTTCCTCCAGGGTGTAGGTATGCATGAAAGAGGGAGAGAGGATGCCCTTGTTTGCGATTTTATCCGCTAGGGAGTTCGCTTCTCGCCTGATGTGCAAAAAAGTGATTGCTATTGGCTAAGAGAGGAGATCCGCAAGTAGCTGCAGATCATGGTCCAACCTCCAGAAAAAAGAGACTTTGCTACTGTTCAAGCCATTTTGAAGTTTAGAAGCCATGTTCAATATAAGATCTAAGTCTCCTTCCATAATGAGAGGGAAGGATCCCTAATTCCATGCAATGATTATGCCTTGCAGCAGTCCCATGAGTTATACCGCATTGTTGCTTTCCATCCCTAGTTTTCCATAGTAGATGTTCAGGATTTGACCTTGGTCTGTTCTGAAATCCCCTCTAAAACCTTCCAGTCCAGGATTTCCCTTCGAGGAACCATCAAAGTTGATTTTGAGGAAGCCTTGAGGTGGGGGGACCATAAATATGGAGAGCAGGGTCGAGGCCGAGGAGGCTTCAAAATGTCGTATTGAGCAATGGAAAGCATAAGCCAGTTACTGAGGATAAATTTTTCCTAGGGGTTGGCTTGGAGATATTTATTCATCCAATTGGATAACATCGTGGTTTCTTTGAAATTAAGCCTTATGTGATTCCATACAGTGTCAATGGGGTTTGCTTTTCCCTCAAAGATTTTGCTGTTGCGTTCTTTCCAAATGTTCCATATGAGAAACCTAGGGATGAGCTGGCAAAGTCTGTTGAGGATGGGGTTCTCAAAAGGATGAGCGTTCTAGTTCTTGATGGTGTTTGCAATGTTGCCCTGTTGTCTATCAGTTCTTCTACAAAATGAGGCTATTCTGATCCATAGCTGATTGGCGAGAGTGCATTGATCTAGGAGATGCTCCATGGTTTCCTCGTGCTCCTTGCATAATGGACACTATGAAGGCCCAGTGAAGCCCCTTTGGACCAAGTTATCCCAGGTGATTATTCGTCTGTGTAGAACCTGCCAGAGAAAGATGGTGACTTTGGGCCTAGTTTTGAGTTTCCATATCTTGGACCAGGGGGAATATCGATGGTCCTGCGAGCTTATTCTGATGTGATAAGCTTCTTTGATGGTGAACATACCTTGGGGTTTGTGACCCCAACGAAGGATGTTTGGGCCATGCCTGAGGCGAATGGAGCACTGTTGAATGTGATTCCATAGAGCTTCAAAGAATGCCTGCTGGTGTTGCTGATGCCATTGATCCTAGGAGATCCATTCTCGAAGTTACTGGTGAGTGTTGGCCATCCAGAAGGAATTTATTTTTCGTGATGAGGGAGCGTGAAGCAATCATGAAACCTATGCAATTTGAAAGAGTCTTCCAAAGAGGGAAGCTGGTTCCAAGAGTCTGTCCAAAATTTGGTTGTGGATCCACCGTGTATTTTCCAGAAACTGCGATTCTGAATTAGAGGTCTTTGCGAGTTAGTTGTGTTCTAGATGAGGGAGCCATTTATATCTTGTGAGTAACAGATTAGCTGGAAGGGGGGGCAATCTACAACGTACTTTTTGTTCCAAAGTTGAGCCCATAAGTTGTTGTTTTTGGTGACCCAATTCCACCAGATTTTGGAGTTGAGGACCTCGTTGTTGATTGCTAGGTCTCTCAGTCCCAGGCCTCCCTCTGCTTTGGTCTTGCAAACATTGTCCCATTTGACCAAGGCCCAATGATGCCCCTGCTTGTTGCATTTCCAGAGGAAAGATCTATGGAGCGATCGAATGGCCTTAAGGACCCATTTGGGGGATTCCAGGACAAAAAAAAGGTATAAAGACATGGCTTGGAGGACTGATCTGATAAGGACCAGGAAACTAGCCAGGTTGAGAGAGCGTAGGCTCCATTGCGAGAGGCATATTTCTAATTTGGCCAGTAGGTCCTTCCAAGAAGAATGTTTAAGGGCTGAGTTAGTGAGAGGGGCACCTAGGTATTTGGAGGGGATTTTGGTAGCCTTAAAGCCCAGGATGCGGGTGACATTCTCTGAGTGGCTAAGGGGGTATTAAAGAAGAAAATATTGGATTTTTGAAGTTTTATTGTCATCCCCGAAGCTTTGGAAAAAGTGGTGAGGATACGATTAAGAGAGTTGGCTTCCTAGACAAAGGGGTGCCCCATGAGAAGGTTGTCATCCATGAACTACTGGTGAGTAAGGGGAGTATGATCATGAAGAGAGAGGCCTTTCAGGGAACCCGTAGCATTGGTGTTCTTGAGCATACGCCCTAAACCTTCCGATATCAAGATGGAAAGGAAAGGAGAAAACGGGTCACCTTGTCTAATTCCTCGAGAGGGGTTGAATGGCTTTGAAGGTACCCTATTTATAAGGACAAAGAAGAAGGGCGTGGTGATGAGGCTGAGAATCCACTTTATCTAGGAATGGTCAAAACCAAAAGCCTTCAGGACTTTGCCTATGAAGTTCCAATTTAATTTATCGAAAGCTTTGGAGAGATCAAGTTTGAGCATCATGCCAAGATTTTTGGTAATCTTGAGGGAATGGATGACTTCACGGGCCAGAATAATACCATCCAATATTTGACGACCTTCGACATAGTCAGTTTGTTCCAGAGAAATGAGGGAGGGTAGGAGGAGTCTGAGGCGATTGGCTATGACTTTGGTGACGATTTTGTAGAGGACGTTGCAGAGGGAAATTTGCCTTAACTTGTCATGGGTGGAGACGTTGGCCTCCTTGGGGATGAGGGTGAGAAAGGTGGCATTAAGGGCTGGAGAATATTTTGATTACGTCGTGACTCTTCCACCATCTCCCAGATCTCGTATTTTAGCATGTCCCAACAAGCATGGAAGAAATTGACAGTGAAGCCATCTGGGCCTGGGGCTTTGTCCTCCTTCATCTGGTTGATGGTTGTTTCAACTTCTTGCAAAGTAATGGATCTCATCAACATATCATTTTGATCCTCAATAATAAGGGGAGGGATATGGGATATTACCTGATGTTGCGCATCCTCCATGTCGATGTTTTCTTCTGATAGGAGATTATCATAGAAGGAGACCAACACCTCTTCCATTTCATGATGAGATTCTAGTTTATTGCCTGCATCGTTCTTGATTTGAGTGATCAGGTTGTGCATGTGATGTTGAAGAGTGGAGTGGTGGAAGAAGGCTGTGTTGCGCTCCCCCTCTTTGATCCATTTGATTCTGTATTTTTGCATCCATAGGGTTTCTTCCTGTTTGGTTGGCTCTTCGATCATGGAAAGTAAGAAGAGCTCCTGTTGATTATCCTGCTCTGTTCTTCCTTCCAAAATGATGTGTTGTTGTAGGTGCATCAGTTCTTGCTCCAAAAGGGCCTTGCATGTGAAGATGTTTCCAAAGGTGTGTTTGTTCCATTGCTTTAAGTGAGCTTTGAGGAGTTTGAGCTTGGACTGCATCCTGTACATGCATGTTGAACCTGTTACCTGAGTGTTCATCCACCAGGTTCGGACCATTTCATTGAATTTCGGGTGAGAAAGCCAGAATTTTTCAAATTGGAAAGGCTTTCTTTTGGCCATGTCTCCAACCTGCCATTGGAGGCTAATGGGACAGTGATCTGAACCAGCAGCGAGAAGAATGGAGGTAGAAAGCTCTTCGTTTCTCAACATGAGAGTTTCAGTGATGAGAAAGCGGTCCAGCTTACTGGTGATTTGAGCTACTCCCCCTCTTCGATTGTTCCAGGTGTGAATGTCATTGTTGGATTGTAAATCAATCAAGCCATTGTTGTCTATGAAATCCTTGAAGCTTTTGTCCTCTGGAGAGAGGAGACGGCGTCCACCTTTCCTATCCTGGAGGGAGGTGATGAGGTTGAAATCCCCTCCCAGAATATCAATATATGTTGGTTGATCATTCACTAGCCATTGAAGAAAAGCAAGGAAGGCCATTTTTTGGATTGGGAGTTGAGGTCCGTAAACATTTGTGATTCGTCCATGGACAGAGGTACCTAAAAGATGAAAATTAGCGGAGATGGAGCATCTTGTGCCTAAAAAGTGGTCCATTTCAACCTCCAAAGGATTCTAGGCAATGGTGAGGCCTCCAGAGGCTCCAATGGAATCAATTGAGATGCATTGACTTCTTTTCCAGAGTCTAGGGATTAGAGAATTCATAGTGGTGGAGTTGGATTTGGTTTCTTGCAGCATAAGGATGGTGGGTTTATCTTGTCGAATCTTTTTCTTGAGCATTCTGTGCTTATTTGGGCTATTGATGGCTCTTATATTCCAGGAGATGACTTTCATTGGGTAATCGGGGGATTAGAGGGGAAGAACTCCGTGAGCTGGGAGTATTGTCCTGGATCAACCAAATTGGAGCCTAGATCTGCTAGTCTTTGAATGTCTGGTTTTCTTCCTTTTTTCTTAGCTTCCTTGATGTTTTTTTTCGAATATTTAAAATGGCTAATCGCGACTCCTAATTTGGATCTGGTGCTGGGTGATTGCAGGATATCAGTGAATAATTGGATCTGCTTTGGGGTGATTGCATCCATGGCATTGTTCTTGCATGCTTCTTCGAGACTCACAAGATCTAGGCCTTTCAGATCTATTTCTTCCCTCACTTCCTCCATGGGGACTTATGTATCAATAGTGGGGAGGGGGATATCTTGATCCTGTACTTCAATTTGCAACCTTAGCGGCTTTGCATGTGCATCTTTCTTGTTTTTATGACTGGATTCTTCCTTTTGCTTGCCCTTGTTCTTCTCTTGATGCATTCGTTTGTGTGGGGGAGGAGCCTCATAGTCTTTACCTATTTCCATTGATTGTGTGCAATCCCGAAGCTATCGCTGGTTGGGGGAGTCATGGATTTGCTTATGGTGGGATTTTTTCAGCCTTGTTTTCTTCTGTTGGAGATTTTCTTGAAGCCCTCTTCGTCCGTGGGGGGGGGGGGGGGGGGTTGCTTATTTTCCACGAGGAGCTTGTTTTGGAGGCAATCTCTGAAGATGTGCCCGTGCTCATGGCATTTGCGACAGTGAAAGGGTATTGCTCATAATCTAGCGGCTAGATCCATTCTGTATCCTCATGAGCTAGCATGATGGAATCTGGTAAAGATTTAGCTATATGCATGTAAACATAGATGCGGGTGTAAGAGGTATACCTTGGCTACTTGGTTTGATCGACGATTTTGACAAATTCTCCGAGGGCGTTGCCTATTTCTTTTAGGGTTTCCTCATCCCAGTAGTCTTGCGGCAGAGAATAAAGCCTAACCCAGACTGGTGCCCATGTGAAGTTCTCCGTATCTGGGTTGAAGCGTTCTATCCAGTTTCTAAGAAAGAGTTCAGCAGAATTGAAAAAATACGGCCCCCCTTCTAGAACCCTATCTCTGTCTTCTAAGAGCTTAAAGATGATGGTGAAAAAACCTTTTGAGCCCAGTTGGATGTCAAAGTGAGCTTTAGGTCTCCATTTCATAGCGATCCAGTGGAGCAGGGATTTTTCCGTAGGCAAGATCCCCATGAATTTGCTGATGAGGGCATATGTCTTCATGTACTCAATACGGGAATTGATTCTGAAAAGCGAAAGATTGATGTGAGGTTGGTCCACGAATTTGGCCAGGAAAGTATCGGTCCTAGGCGTGTGCTTTGGCAGGGCTGATTGGCCGATCTCGTTGTCTGGCAGGGAGTCAGTGATTAGGGGCGATTTGACGCCAAGCGCATCTTCCTGCAGTTGCATGGGGCTGATGTTGGTAGAGGGGTATAGGGAGGGACCAACTGTCCCTCCTGCGGAAAGAGCCATGATTAGGAGCCCAGAGCCAGAGGCCGGAGGCGAGTACTGTTAGGTCGGCGATACTAGAGTGGGATGCAGGGGGGCGTTAGGTTTTTTGCATCGAGAATTGTAGAGCTCAGAGAGAGCTACCAACCCGTGGAGCTACTATTACATGGAAGACGTAAGCCCGATTTATTGTACACATAATAAAATGAATTTATAATGTAAACAGAAGTGTTTAACATGTTACCAAGCGGTTCACATATATAAAGCTTGGTATGAATTTTCATCTATACATAACATATCCATATACATTTACATACTTTTGAATTTAAGTAATAGATTATAAGTTCTTTAAAATTTTAAAGATATTTTATTCATATTTTTTATTTAATAAAAATTGTTTTATAATAATTTAATAATAATTTATTGTCAAGGTCATCAATTTGGTGTATGAGACCCCCTTGTTTGTGGGACAATGGACCTCTCTCTATGCAATGATTTAACTGCTAAAGTTTATAGAGATGTACATACCCTACCCTCTTCTGGATTTGAACATATGCCAGGCCTTTTAGGAGGAAACACATGCTCTTAACCATTAAGCCCACTCAAGTTCTAAACATTGATTATTATTGATACTAACTAAAAAAGAATACTAAGTTGGTGCAGGATTTTCCCTCTTCGAAGGCTAAGGTTAAAGACATACAACTAAGTGTTATAATGGTTAGTTTTTCTAAATTAAATAACTAATAGTTGAGATAATTAATTTCATATTTGTTTTTTATGGTTTGGGTTTAGTTATGGTTTTTATCAATGAAAATTTAGCAAAAAATGAATTTCAATGAAGTTGAAATTGTAGAATTTAAAAGTAAACTCAATTTTACACTATAATTATCTTTAAGTTTTTATTTAAGGTGTTTTCAAAATCTAATATAATTGCATATTCATAACTCATTATCTAAACTAAAATGTTTATAGTTTAAAGTTAAAATAATAATAATATAAAAAATGATAGGAATCACTTTATAAGATCATCAAGTATATTCTTATTAAAAATAAAACGCTTCCATTAATGTATCCTAGAGTGGATATTAAAGGATAATCTCTAATCCATTGTTTGCATGATGATGGGATAATCTCTAATCCATGGTTTGCATGATGATAATATTTTTATTACCGTTACTCGATAAGCTAATAATTACTCATAATTTGAGTTATTTTGCATAGATTATAATAAAAAACTTTTAAACGGTGTGTTATTAATCCATACTTTTATATGCATATATTTTATTATAAATTTACAAAATATTTATATATTTTTAAATAGCAATTGTTATTAACTTATACTAATATTATATTATATATATATATATGTAAAGTTTCATTAACTTCTTTGATCAATGGGAAAGTACCTAATATATGTTATTGACTTATACATCATTGTTTGCATGATGATGGGACAATCTCTAATCCATTGTTTGCATGATGATAATATTTTTATTACCGTTACTAAGCTAATAATTACTAATAATTTGAGTTATTTTGCATATATTATAATAAAAAACTTTTAAACGGTGTGTTATTAATCCATACTTTTTTTGGATATATTTTATTATAAATTTACAAAATATTTATATATTTTTAAATAACATTTGTTATTGACTTATGTAAAGTTTCATTAACTTCTTTGACCAATGGGAAAGTACCTAACATATGTTATTGACTTTTTTTTTCAGAAGAAAAAACCTGCCTTGATATTCATAACTGAATCAAAGACATAATAACACAGCAGTCAGCAGACAGTAATACATAGTACATCATGGAGTTTTGCCAGGGGGAAAGGCGAACCAAACAAATAAATGATCCCATCAGAAAGTTGATTCATCATAATGTAATCTGCCAAA